>CM032163.1:29170912-29233705 GCA_018901935.1 Pugionium cornutum
TTGTCAAAATATAGAAATATTGAGCTAGCTTAACGTGGGTATTAGATTTGTGTCATTCTAAGCTCTAAATCAAAAGTTACGGATGATTTATTGCGGACATGTCAAGTTGATCGGTCAGTTAAAATAATCATTCTTAACTGATCATTAGTGCTCATTGATTAAAAGCTTATAAATGAAACATAATGCATGGTAACAAACAATTAAAGTGAGCATTGGATTCGTGTCATTCGAAGCTCTAATACAAAAGTTAGAGATGATTTAGTGCAGACATATCAAGTTGATCATCAAGTTAGAATGATAATTCTTAACTGATCATTAGTGCTCATTGAATAAAAAGCTTATAAATGAAGCATAATGCTTGGCATCACAAAGTTTGGGATAGATTGAATTACTTGGACGCTTTGTCGTCTCTATCTTTGTCTATAATTTTGTCAAAATATAGAAATATTGAGCTAGCTTAACGTGGGTATTAGATTTGTGTCATTCTAAGCTCTAAATCATAAGTTACGGATGATTTATTGCGGACATGTCAAGTTGATCGGTCAGTTAAAATAATCATTCTTAACTGATCATTAGTGCTCATTGATTAAAAGCTTATAAATGAAACATAATGCATGGTAACAAACAATTAAAGTGAGCATTGGATTCGTGTCATTCGAAGCTCTAATACAAAAGTTAGAGATGATTTAGTGCAGACATATCAAGTTGATCATCAAGTTAGAATGATAATTCTTAACTGATCATTAGTGCTCATTGAATAAAAAGCTTATAAATGAAGCATAATGCTTGGCATCACAAAGTTTGGGATAGATTGAATTACTTGGACGCTTTGTCGTCTCTATCTTTGTCTATAATTTTGTCAAAATATTGAAAATTGAGCTAGCTTAACGTGTGTATTGGATTTGTGTCATTATGAGCTCTAAATCATAAGGTACAGAAGATTTATTGCGGACATGTCAAGTTGATCGGTCAATTAAAATGATCATTCTTAACTGATCATTGGTGCTCATTGATTAAAAGCTTATAAATGAAGCATAATGCATGACATCCCGCAGTTTGGGATAGGTTAGATTTCTTGGACGCTTTGTCGTCTTTATTTCTGTCTAAAATTTTGTCACTATATAAAAAATTGAGCTAGCTTAACATGTACATTGGATTCGTGTCATTATGAGCTATAAATCGAAACTTATAGAAGATTTGGTGCAGACATGTCAAGTTGATCGGCTAGTTAAAATGATCATTCTAAACTGATCATTGGTTCTCATTGAGTAAAAGCTTATAAACGAATCATAATGCATGACATCACGTAGTTTTGGATAGATTTGATTACTTGGAGGACTTGTCGTAGCAATTTTAGTCTTATTTTCACAATATAGAAAATTGAGTTTGCTTATCATGGGCACTGGATTCCTGTCATTTTGAGCTCTAAATCAAATGTTACAGACGATTTGGTGCGGAAATGTCAAGTTGATCGGCCAGTTAAAATGATCATTCTAAACTGATCAGTGGTGCACATTCAGTAAAACCTTATATATGAAGAATAATGCATGGCATCATGCAGTTTGGGATAGATTGGATTACTTGGACGCTTTGTCGTATCTCTTTTTGTCTCAACTTTTGTCACAGTATAGAAAATTGAGTTAGGTTAATGCGGGCATTAGATTCGTGTCATTCAGAGCTCTAAATCAAAAATTAAGTATGATTTAGTGCAGACATGTCAAGTTGATCGGCGAGTTATAATGATAATTCTTAACTAAATTGATTATTGGTGATAATTGATTAAAAGCTTATAAATGAAACATAATGCATGGTTTCATGCAGTTTGGGATAGATTGGATTACTTGGACGCTTTGTCGTCTCTATTTCTATCTGAAATTTTGTCAGAACATAGAAAATTGAGCTAGCTGAACGTGTGCATTAGATTCGTGTCATTCTGAGCTCTAAATAACAGTTACATACGATTTAATGCGTACATGTCAAGGTTATCAGCCTGTTAATATGGTTATTTTAAACTGATCATTGGTGCTTATTGAGTAAAGGCTAATAAGTGAAGCATAATATATGACATCATGCAGTTCGGGATAAATTAGATTTGTGGGACGTTTTTTTGTATCTATTTCTATCTGAAATTTTGTCACAATATAGTAAGTTGAGCCATTTAACGTGGGCATTGAATTCGTGTCATTCTCAGCTCTAAATCATAAGTTATGGACATTTTAGTGTGGACATGTCAAGTTCATCGGCAAGTTAAAGCGATCATTCTAAACAGTTCATTGGTGCTCATTAAGTAAACGCTTATAAATGAAGCATGAAGCATGGCATCACGTAGTTTGGGATAGATTAGATTATTTGGAATTTTTGTCCTATCTTATTCTATCTCAAATTTTGTTACAATATAAAAATATTGAGCTACGTTAACGTCAGCAATGGATTAGTGACATTCTGAGATCTAAATCAAAAGTTATGGATGTTTTAGTGCGGACATGTAAAGTTGATCGGCCAGTTAAAGTGATTATTCTAAACTGATAATTGGTGCTCATTGATTAAAGGCTTATAAATGAAGCATAATGTATGGCATCACGCATTTTTGGCTACATTGGATTATTTGGATGCTTTTTCGAATCTATTTCTGTCTCAAATTTTGTCACAATATAGAAAATTGTGATAGCGAAACGTGGGCATTGGATTCGTGTAAATATGAACTATAAATCATAAGTTATGAAAGATTTAATGCAGATATTTCAAGTTGATCGGTAGTTAAAGTGATTATTCTAAACTGATCATTGGTGCTCATTGAGTAAAGGCTTATAAATGAAGCATAATGCATGACATCACGTAGTTCTCGATAGATTTGGTTACTTGGACGACTTGTCGAAGCAATTTTAGTCTTATAATTTATCACAATATATAAAACTAAGCTAGCTTAACGTGGGCATTGGATTCGTGTCATTATGAGCTCTAATTCAAAAGTTACAGACGATTTAGTGTGGATATATCAAGTTAATCGCCCAGTTAAAATGATCATTCTAAACTGATCATTGGTGCTCATTGAGTAAAAGCTTATAAATGAAGAATAATGCATCGCATCACATAGTTCGGGATAGATTGGATTACTTGAACACTTTGTTGTATCTATTTCTCTCTCAAATTTTATCCCAATATAGAAAATTGAGATAGCTTAACGTGGGCATTGGATTCACATCATTTTGAGCTCTAAATCAAAAGTTACAGACGATTTAATGCGGACATGTCAAGTTGATCATCCAGTTAAAATGGTCATTCTTAATTGATCATTGGTGCTCATTGATTAAAAGCTTATAAATGAAGCATAATACATGGCATCACACAGTTTGGGATAGATTGGATTACTGAGACGCTTTGTCGTCTCTATTTCGGTCTATAGTTTTGTCACAATATGGAAAATTAAGCTAGCTTAGCATGGCCATTGGATTTTTGTCATTCGGAGCTCTAAATCAAAAGTTACGGAAAATGTAGTGCGGACATGTGAAGTTGATCAGCCAGGTAAAATGATCATTCTAAACTAATCATTAGTGCTCATTGAGTACAAGCTTCTAAATGAAGAATCATGTAGAGTATCACACAGTTTTGGATAGATTGGTTTACTCCAACGCTTTGTCGTATCTATTTTTTGTCTCAAATTTTGCCACATTATAGAAAATTGAGCTAGCTTAACGTTGGCATTGGATTCACGTCATTCGGAGCTCTAAATTAAAAGTTACAAATGATTTAGTGCGGATATGTCAAGTTGATCGGTCAGTTAAAATGATCATTCTTAGCTGATCATTGGTGCTTATTGATTAAAAGCTTATAAATAAAGCATAATGCATGGCATCACACAGTTTTGATAGATTGGATTACTGGGACGATTTTTGGTATCTATTTATGTCTCAAATTTTGTCACAATATAGAAAATTTAGCCAGCTTAACATGGGCATTGGATTCATGTCATTCTGAACTCTAAATCATAAGTTAGAAAAAAATTTAGTGCAGACATGTCAAGTTGATCGGCCAGTTAAAGTGATCATTCTAAACTGATCGTTGGTGCTCACTAAGTAAATGCTTTTAAATGAAACATTAAGCATGGCATCATGCAATTTGGGATAACTTGGATTACTTGTAGGTTTTGTTGTATCTAGTTCTATTCCAAATTTTATCTTCTATTCCAAATTTTATCACAATATAAAAAATTGAGCTAGCTTAACGTGGGAATTAGATTTGTGTCATTATGAGCTCCAAATCAAAAGTTACTGATGATTTAGTGCGAACATGTCAAGTTGATCGGCCAGTTAAAGTGATTATACGAAACTGATCATTGGTGCTCATTGAGTAAAGGCTTATAAATGAAGCATAATTCATGGCATCGCGAATTTTTGGCTAGATTGTATTACTTGGGCGCTTTTTCATATCTATTTCTGTCTCAAATTTTGTCAAAATATAGAAAATTGAGGTTGATTAACATGGGCATTGGATTCGTGTCATTCTGAGCTCTAAATCAAAAGTTGCACACGATTTAATGCAGACATGTCAAGTTAATCGGCCAGTTAAAATGATCATTTTTTACTGATCGTTGGTGCTCATTGAGTAAAAGCTTTTAAATGGTATAGTATCAATACCCTATGTCGTCGAGAATCCGAGTGTAGTTTCCGACGGCATTTCGATGGGTTCCGATGGGTATTCAAATTTCATCGGTAATCCGTCAGATAATCTTCTCCGACACGATAGTGATGAGGACATCAGGTCGTACATCCAGCCGGGAGACAAGACTGGCCGACCAGGAAGCTTGCCCGAGACAGCCAGGCCATTTGGCACGTCTACCGGACCAAGCAGTACCGCCGGACCCTCGACCAATAGGACCAGACCGGTCAGCATTGCCGGCGGAGAGGCCCAAGCTTCCGGCACACTTGATGGCGACGTGGATGACACCACCGGTCCCCTTGGTGATGCCACCGACTCCGGGATCAGTTTGGCTGGTCCTGAAGGCATTCCGGCCAGTACCTCGCACAATCCAGCCGGTACAGCCGATCCAGCCGAGTGCACGAGCATTTCAACTTCTACACAAGGAAACTCGGACCAGATAAGCTACCAGCTTCAGGACATGCATCTAGAGGAAGTATCCACACCAGTAGTACCACCAGGAGCAATGACAAGGAGTAGATCAAGAGCACTCTTCCACAAGTTCAGCTTATGGGTGGACAAGCTCCTAGAGGAAGATCGACTAAGGACAATAGGCCAGATGTACAAAGAAGAGTCCAAAGGCTTCTCAACAATGCAAGGAACTTGAGAGACTTGGGCTTTAGTGGCAAGCGAGGTCAGGGCCCAAAGATTCTTAACCCTACTCCAAGTCGAAGACTAGGAGCAAGGCGCATGCATGCCACAAGGACGGCCACCTTCCATTTCTTGGCCGTGAGGTAAGTAAGGTAAGTTTCAATTCAAATATATGCCTCTTTCTGTTTTGCAGGGTAGGATCTAGATTCTTTACATTTTTGAGTCAAGAACATTTTAGGAATAGGTCATTTTTTCGGTTATACCCTTTTGTATCTTTTCCATTTGTGCACTTTTGTAAACTTTCCTTTTCTTTATTTGAGTCGACCCTAGTAGATCAAGCTGTCGAGCATATTAATAAGGGTCCTTCCAGCATTGTAGTTCGACAACCTTTTTGATACTAATAAAGTAGAACTTTCTTCCAACAAGTTTTCTCTCAAGAATCTTGTGCGCTTAGAATCTAATTGAGACCAGCCCTCCTAGCTCTAAGTTTGTGATTTATCACGAGGTTCATCACCCCTCGTGTGGTTCACTTCACCTTTCCATCGAATACCAACCCAAAAACCCCTATCCAAGAAGCCTAAGGTCGAGTTTCTCACCTAACCTTCTCTAAACAGCCCACGCGCATATAAGCCTTGAATCGATGCTTGTATCATTTTGGTATCAGAGCTTAAAGCTCCTAAACCAGGTTCTTTCTATCCTTTAGCTTGTCTTGTTTCTTGTTCTTGCATTAGTTTAAGTTTCATTCCAGAAAATAAAAAAAATAACATCTAAGTTCATACCATGTGCATCTAGTTCCTACGTGCATCACTAGGTTCTACAATCATTCTTGCATTGCTATATTCGACTTTCCTTTTTGTTAGAATCATATTTCTATTATTTTAAAGTTAAATTAAAAGAAAAGAAAAAGAAAAGAAAAGAAAATAGAAAAAATACCAAAAGATTTCGAATTGGACAGCTAGCAATAGTTGTCAAGAAAAATTTCCTTTTATTCAAATCTCCATATTTTCGAATTTTCCATTCCTTAGAACTTTCTTTTTTGCATTTTTTCGAATCCCTTATAAAAAGAAAACCCTTCTAATAATTTAGGAGTATCATAACTTGTCTTCTTTCTTTGTAGCACACAATGGCAGAAGAAAATAGAGAAGCAACCGAAGCCATGATGGCTATGTTCACCACCCTCCAAACGCAACTCGCATCCATAGGCGAGAGATTGGAGCGCGTGGAGAGGCCTGTGAGATTCCAGGCCATTAGGCACGTGAGAGATGAGCAAGACCGTCCTGAGGGTCCTGAGCACCTTAGGACACAGCACGAACAGGAGGAGCCCCAGCCAGATGGAGATGAGGACACACAACCTCATCACTATCACCATAGGCCGAGAGGACCTCCACGGCAACCAGAGGCAGAGGATGATGGCTTCGAGCCATATGGTCTTCACCAAAGACCAATGATGCCTCCTAGACATCATGAGGATGGAGATGAACACGCCTACAACCGGGTAACTCATCTTGATGTTAAGCTAACTCCTCCAAGTTTTGCAGGAAAAGTAGACCCCGAGGCTTACCTAGACTGGGAGAGAAGAATGGATCATATCTTTGATCATTACAACCAACCAGGGGCTAGGAGAGTCTCAAAGGCAGTAGCACAACTCACGGACAATGCCCTCATCTGGTGGGATCGTGAGGTATCTGACAGAAGGAGGAAAAGAATGAGGCCCATAGACTCATGGGTCGACATGAAGGATGTCATGCGACAAAGGTTTGTTCCACCTTACTTTCATAGGGACTTGCAATGTCGTTTTCATACTCTTAAGCGGGGTACCAGATCAGTAGAGGAGTACTATGAAGAGTTCGAGAAGCTAAGGAACAGATTGGAGCTCAATGATGGTGAAGAAGCATTGATGGCACAATTCTTGGATGGACTCCAAAAAAGGATCAGCTGCAAGGTGGAGAGGCAAATCTACAATGACTTCAAGGACTTGTTCCACCTATCTGTCCAGGCTGAGCAGCACATCAAACGTAAGAGCCAAGATATCCGCAGCAAGCCTAAGACGCCTTGGGCACCAAGCAACATTCCCAAGCCCGTAGACAAAGGCAAGAGCATAGAGATCGAGTCAAGGTTGAAGAGCAAGCCTCCTGAACCCACCTGTGACCATAGAGAGCCTGGTAAGTCCCCTAACCCTCAAAGATCACGTGACATCACTTGTTTCAAGTGTAGGGGTCATGGACACATCTCAAGGGAGTGCCCAAACAACCGGGTCATGCTGATTACGGAGGCTGGAGAATATGAGTCCCAAGATGAAGATGATTATGAACCAGAAGAGGAATATGGTGACATTGAGTACCCTGATGTGGGGGAAGTGCTGGTCACTAGGCGCATCCTCAGTGCAATGGTCGATCCTTCAGAGACCATCCAAAGGGAGAACATCTTCCACAGCCGTTGCACCATCAAGGGCAAGGTATGTAACCTCATCATAGATGGTGGTTCTTGCACTAACGTTGCTAGTGCATATATGGTTGATAAGCTAGGTCTAGAGCAGACAAGGCATCCTCGACCATATAGACTGAGATGGCTCGATGAAAAAGTGGAGCTCAAGATCCATGAGCAAGTCACCGTGCCATTCAGTGTGGGCAAGTACCAAGACCAAGTCATGTGCGACGTGGTGCCCATGCAAGCTGGCCATCTTCTGCTCGGAAGGCCATGGCAGTTTGACAAAGAGACCAGGCATGATGGCCGAACCAATCTCTACACTTTTGTGCATGACAAAAGAAAGGTCAGCTTGGCTCCTCTTACACCTGCCCAAGTACACGAGCTACAACTCCAAATGAGTAAGGAAAAGAAACTTATCAAGTCTAATTTTCTTATTCAACCAAGCCATGTCTGGAGAGCTTTAGCCTCGAAGGATTTAATGTTACTAATGGTCTTCAAAGAAATTTTGAGTATAGAACAGGAACAGGTAGAGCTACCTCCTGAAGTAGCAACTCTCCTCAACAAGTTCCAGGATGTGTTTCCAGAGGAGATACCAGCAGGCTTGCCTCCTTTACATGGCATAGAGCACCAGATCGACCTAGTGTCCGGAGCAGCCCTGCCCAACCGGCCAGCCTACCGGATGAGCCCAGAGGAGTCCAAGGAGCTTGAGAAGCAAGTCAAGGAGCTCCTGGAGAAAGGCTATGTTCGAGAGAGCCTCAGTCCATGTGCCGTACCAGTGCTACTAGTGCCCAAGAAGGATGGGACTGTGCAAATGAACGTGGACTGCCGAGCAATCAACAACATCACAGTCAAGTACCAGCATCCGATACCACGGCTGGATGACATGCTAGATGAGCTGAGTGGAGCCACGGTCTTCTCCAAGATAGACCTCAAGAGTGGATACCACCAGGTCAGGATGAAGAAAGGTGATGAATGGAAGACTGCTTTCAAGACAAAGCAAGGACTCTACGAGTGGACAGTCATGCCATTCGGCTTGACTAATGCCCCAAGCACCTTCATGCGCCTTATGAACCAAGTTCTTAGGGCGTACATCAGTAAGTTTGTAGTGGTTTACTTTGATGATATATTAGTTTATAGTAAGTGCCTACGGGAACACCTCACACATCTTGAGATGGTACTTAAAACCCTTCGACAAGAAGAGCTTTATGCCAATCTCAAGAAGTGCACCTTTTGTACTGATAGGCTTGTCTTTTTCAGTTTTGTTGTAAGTTCACAGGGCCTACAGGTTGATGAGGAGAAGATTCGAGCCATACAAGAATGGCCAACACCAGGCAACATCAGCCAAGTGAGGAGCTTCCACGGACTGGCCAGCTTCTATAGGAGATTTGTGCCGAACTTCAGCAGTATTGCCTCACCATTGACGGTAGTAGTGAAGAAGAACGTGGGATTCAGCTGGGGAGAAGCTCAGGAAAAGGCATTCCAGGTTGAAGGACAGCCTTACACATGCACCAGTGCTAGTTCTGCCCGACTTCAACAAGACGTTTTGATGAGGACATCAGGTCGTACATCCAGCCAGGAGTCCAGACTAGCCGACCAGGAAGCTTGCCCGAGACAGCAGGACCATCTGGCGCGCCTGCCGGACCAGACAGTACCGCCGGACCCTTGACCTATAGGACCAGACCGGTCAACATCGCCGGCGGAGAGGCCCAAGCTTCCGGCACACTTGGTGGGGACGTGAATGACACCGCCGGTCCCCCTGATGACACCGCCGACTCCGGGATCAACTTGGCCGGTCCTGAAGTCATTCCGGCCAGTACCGCGCACAATCCAGCCGGTACAGCCGATCCAGCCGAGTACACGCGCACTTCCACTTCTACACAAGAGGACTTGGACCAAATGAGCTACCAGCTCCAGGACATGCACTTAGAGGAAGTCTCAACACCAGTGGTACCTCAAGGAGCAATGACAAGAAGCAGATCAAGGGCGCTCTTCCACAAATTCAGCCTATGGGTCAACAAGCTACTAGAGGAAGATCGACTAAGGACAATGGGCCAAAAATACAAGGAAGAGTCCAATAGCTTCTCAACAACACAAGGGACATCAGAGACTTGGGCTTTAGTGGCAAGAGAGGTCAAGGCCCAGAGATTTGTAACCCTACTCCAAGTCGAAGACTAGGAGCAAGGCGCGTGCATGCCACAAGGACGGCCACCTTCCATTTCTTGGCCGTGAGGTGAGTTAAGGTAAGTTTACATTCGAATATATGCCTCTTTCTGTTTTGCAGGGTAGGATCTAGTTGCTTTACATTTTGAGTCAAGAACATTTTAGGAATAGGTCCTTTTTCGGTTATACACTTTTGTATTTTTTCCTTTTGTGCACTTTTGTAAACTTTCCTTTTCTTTATTTGTGTCAACCCTAGAAGGTCAAGCTGTCGAGCATATTAATAAGGCTCCTTCCAGCATTGTAGTTCGACAACCTTTTTGATTATTAATAAAGTAGAACTTTTTCCCTACGAGCTTTCTCTCAAGAGAGACTTGTGCGCTTAGAACCTAGTTGAGACCAGCCCTCCTAGCTCTAAGTTTGTGATTTATCACGAGGTTCATCACCCCTCGTGTGGTTCACTTCACCCTTCCATCGTTTACCAACCAGAAAACCTCTTTCCAGAAGCCTAAGGTCGAGTTTCTCACCTAATCTTCTACAAACAGCCCACGCGCATCCAAGCCTTGAATCGAGGCTTGTATCATTTTGGTATCAGAGCTTAAAGCTCCTAAACCAGGTTGTTTCTATCCTTTTGCTTGTCTTATTTCTATTTCTTGCATTAGTTTAAGTCGTATTCAAGAAAAAATCAAAAAAACAACATCAAACTCCAAACCGAGTGCATCTAGCCTCCTACGTGTATCACTAGGGTTTAGGTTCACTTTTGCATTGTCAATCACGTTTTCCTTTTTGTTTAATTCATATTTCCATTAATTTTAAGTTAAATTAAAAAGAAAACAAAAAGAAAAGAAAAGAAAATAGGAAAATACCCAAAAGATTTCGAATTGGACAGCTAGCACAAGTTTTCTAGGAAGTTTCCTTTTTCTTGTAGTCGAATTTCCTTTCTTTAGAATTTTTCCTTTTTGCATTTTTTTCAAACCCCATATAAAAAGAAAACCCTCCTAATAATTTAGGAGCACCCTAATTTGTCTTCTTTCTTTGTAGCACACCATGGGAGAAGAGAATAGAGACGCAGCTGAAGCCATGATGGCCATGTTCACCACACTCCAAACATAACTCGCATCCATAGGCGAGAGGTTGGAGCGCGTGGAGAGACCAGTAAGATTCCAGGCCATAAGGCATGTGAGAGCTGAGCCAGATCGTCCTGAGGGTCCTGAGTACCTTAGGACACGGCACGAACAGGAGGAACCCCAGCCAGAAGGAGATGAGGACACGTAACCTCATAACTATCACCATAGGCCGAGAGGACCTCCAGGGCAACCAGAGGCAGAAGATGATGGCTTTGAGCCATATGGTATTCACTAGAGACCAAGAATGCCTCCTAGACGTCATGAGGATGGAGATGAACACACATACAACCGGGTAAATCATCCTGATGTTAAGCTAACTCCTCCTAGTTTTGCAGGAAAAGTAGACCCCGAGGCTTACCTAGATTGGGAGAGGCGAATGGATCATATCTTTGATCACTACAACCAACCAGGACCTAGGAGAGTCTCAATGGCAGTAGCACAATGCCCTCATCTGGTGGGATCGTGAGGTATCTGACAGAAGGAGGAAGAGAATGAGACCCGTAGACTCATGGGTCGACATGAAGGACCTCATGCGACAAAGGTTTGTTCCACCTTACTTTCATAGGGATTTGCAACGTCGTTCTCGTACTCTTAAGCAGGGTACCAGATCAGTAGAGGAGTACTATGAAGAGTTCGAGAAGTTAAGGAACAGATTGGAGCTCAATGATGATGAAGAAGCATTGATGGCGCAATTCTTGGATGGACTCCAAGAAAGGATCAGCTGCAAGGTCGAAAGGCAAATCTACAACGACTTCAAAGACCTGTTCCACCTATCTGTGCAAGCTGAACAGCACATCAAACGTAAGAGCCAAGACATCCGCAGCAAGCCTAGGACTCCTTGGGCACCAAGCAACATGCCTAAGACAGTGGACAAAGGCAAAAGCGTAGAGATCGAGTCAAGGTTCAAGAGCAAGCCTCCTGAACCCACCCGTGACCAGAGAGAGCCTGGTAAGTCTTCTAACCCTCAAAGATCACGTGACATAACTTGTTTCAAGTGTAGGGGACGTGGACACATCTCAAGGGAGTGCCCAAACAACCGAGTCATGCTGATTACGGAGGCAGGAGAGTATGAGTCCCAAGATGAAGAGGACTATGAGCCAGAAGGAGAATATGGTGACATTGAGTACCCTGATGTGGGGGAAGTGCTGGTCACTAGACGTATCCTCAGTGCAATGGTGGATCCTTCAGAGACCGTCCAAAGGGAGAACATCTTCCACAGCCGTTGCACCATCAAAGGAAAGGTATGTAACCTCATCATAGATGGTGGTTCTTGCACTAACGTTGCTAGTGCGGATATGGTTGATAAGCTAGGTCTAGAGAGGACACGGCATCCTCGACCATATAGACTGAGATGGCTTGATGACAAATTGGAGCTCAAGATTCATGAGCAAGTCACTGTGCCATTCAGTGTGGGCAAGTACCAAGACCAGGTCATGTGCGACGTGGTGCCCATGCAAGCTGGCCATCTTCTACTAGGAAGACCATGGCAGTTTGACAAAGAGACCAGGCATGATGGCCGAACCAATCTATACACCTTCGTGCATGACAAGAGAAAGGTCAGCCTAGCTCCTCTTACACCTGCCCAAGTACATGAGCTACAACTCCAAATGAGTAAGGAAAAGAAACTTGTCAAGTCTAACTTTCTTATTCAACCTAGTCATGTCCGGAGAGCTTTAGCCTCGAAGGACTTAATGTTACTAATGGTTTTCAAGGAAGTGTTGAGTATAGAACAGGGACAGGTAGAGCTACCTCATGAAGTAGCAACTCTCCTCAACAAATTCCAGGATGTATTTCCAGAGGAGATACCAGCAGGCTTGCCTCCTTTACGTGGCATAGAACACCAGATTGATCTAGTGCCCGGAGCAGCCCTGCCCAACCGGCCAGCCTACCGGATGAGTCCAGAGGAGTCCAAGGAGCTTGAGAAGCAAGTCAAGGAGCTCCTGGAGAAAGGATATGTTTGAGAGAGCCTCAGTCCATGTGCTGTACCAGTGCTACTAGTGCCCAAGAAGGATGGAACTTGGCGCATGTGCGTGGACTGCCGAGCAATCAACAACATCACAGTCAAGTATAGGCATCCAATACCACGACTGGATGATATGCTAGATGAGCTGAGTGGAGCCACGGTCTTCTCCAAGATAGACCTCAAAAGTGGATACCACCAGGTAAGAATGAAGGAAGGTGATGAGTGGAAGACTGCTTTCAAGACAAAGCAAGGGCTCTACGAGTGGACAGTCATGCCATTTGGCTTGACTAATGCCCCAAGCACCTTCATGCGCTTTATGAACCAAGTTCTTAGGGCGTACATCAGTAAGTTTGTGGTAGTTTATTTTGATGACATACTTGTTTATAGTAAGTGCCTACGGGAACACCTCACACATCTTGAGATGGTCCTTAAAACCCTTCGACAAGAAGAGCTTTATGCCAATATCAAGAAGTGCACCTTTTGTACTGATAAGCTTGTCTTTTGAGGTTTTGTTGTGAGTTCACAGGGCCTACAGGTTGATGAGGAGAAGATTCGAGCCATACAAGAATGGCCAACACCAGGAAACATCAGCCAAGTAAGGAGCTTCCACGGACTGGCCAGCTTCTATAGGAGATTCGTGCCCAACTTCAGCAGTATTGCCTCACCACTGACGGCAGTAGTGAAGAAGAACGTGGGATTCAGCTGGGGAGAAGCTCAGGAGAAGGCATTCCAGGCCTTGAAGGACAGCCTTACACACGCACCAGTGTTAGTCCTTCCCGACTTCAACAAGACGTTTGAAGTGGAGTGTGATGCCTCTGGAATAGGCATAGGAGCAGTGCTAACCCAAGGAGGGAGACCAGTGGCATACTTCAGTGAGAAGCTAGGTGGTGCCTCACTGAACTACCCCACTTATGACAAGGAGCTTTATGCCCTTGTCCGAGCAGTGGAGACTTGGCAGCATTACTTGCTGTCCAAGGAGTTTGTGATCCACACTGATCACGAGACTCTCAAACACCTCAGAGGGCAAACCAATCTCAAGAGGAGACATGCCAGGTGGATGGAGTTCATAGAAACCTTTCCGTACATCATCAAGTACGAGAAGGGCAAAGATAATGTGGTAGCCGATGCACTATCAAGGAGGTTTGCCTTGATATCAACCATGGAGGCAAAGGTCCTAGGATTCGAGCACATCAAGGATCTATACAAGGATGACCCTGACCTTGCTGAGAGCTACAAGGAGTGTAGCACAGGGAGTCATGGCAGATTCTACATCCATGAGGGATTCTTGTTCCGAGAAAGAAGGCTGTGCATACCACAAGGATCACTAAGGGAGCTTATCATCCGAGAAGCTCATGGAGGAGGACTCGTGGGCCACTTTGGTGTCGACAAGACTCTGGCAGTGGTCAAGGAGCACTTCTACTGGCCACACATCAAGAGGACAGTAGAAGCTCATTGTGCAAGATGCATCACTTGCAAGAAGGCAAAGTCCCGAGTGCAACCTCACGGGTTGTATCTCCCACTGCCCATACCCACACATCCATGGGTGGACATCTCAATGGACTTTATTCTAGGTCTGCCAAAGATCAACCACAAAGATGCAATCTTTGTAGTGGTGGACAGATTCTCCAAGATGGCACACTTCATTCCATGTGCCAAGGTCAATGATGCCACACAAACAGCTGAGCTGTTCTTCAGGGAGATAGTACGGCTTCATGGAGTGCCAAGGACAATCGTATCAGACAGGGACACCAAGTTCCTCAGCCATTTCTGGAGGACCCTTTGGAGGAAGCTAGGCACGAAGCTACTCTTCTCAACCACTTGCCATCCTCAAACCAATGGCCAAACTGAAGTTGTCAACAGGACACTATCAACTCTTCTCAGAACTACACTAGGGAAGAACCTAAAGACTTGGGTGGAGTGCCTGCCATTCATTGAGTTCGCCTACAACCGAGCCGTGCACTCAGCAACCAAGAAGACACCATTTGAAGTGGTATACGGTTTCAACCCTCTCACCCCATTGGAGCAAACACCACTGCCACCAGCTGAGATGACCAACCTCAACGGAGCATCCAAAGCAGAGTTCATAAGGAGGTTACACCAGAAGGTAGCAGAAACTTGGAGAAGAGGACCGGACAGTACGTGACTCATGCCAACAAGGGAAGAAAGGAGGTGATCTTTCAACCAGGCGATTGGGTGTGGCTACACCTACGGCAGGAGAGGTTCCCAAACCTAAGGAGTTCCAAGCTAGCACCAAGAGGAGATGGACCATTCAGAGTGCTCGAGAGGATCAACAACAACGCTTACAGGATCGAGCTTCCAGGTGAGTTTAATGTGTCCAATACCTTTAATGTTACTGACTTGGCCCCTTTCCATGCAGATGAACCAGTTTTGAGGACAAAACCTACTGAAGAGGGAGGGAATGATGAGGACATCAGGTCGTACATCCAGCCAGGAGGCCAGACTGGCCGACCAGGAAGCTTGTCCGAGACAGCAGGACCATCTGGCGCGCCTGCCGGACCAGACAGTACCGCCGGACCCTTGACCTATAGGACCAGACCGGTCAACATCGCCGGTGGAGAGGTCCAAGCTTCCGGCACACTTGGTGGGGACGTGAATGACACCGCAGGTCCCCCTGATGACACCGCCGACTCCGGGATCAACTTGGCCGGTCCTGAAGTCATTCCGGCCAGTACCGCGCACAATCCAGCCGGTACAGCCGATCCAGCCGAGTACACGCGCACTTCCACTTCTACACAAGAGGACTTGGACCAAATGAGCTACCAGCTCCAGGACATGCACTTAGAGGAAGTCTCAACACCAGTGGTACCTCAAGGAGCAATGACAAGAAGCAGATCAAGGGCGCTCTTCCACAAATTCAGCCTATGGGTCAACAAGCTACTAGAGGAAGATCAACAAAGGACAATGGGCCAAAAATACAAGGAAGAGTCCAATAGCTTCTCAACAACACAAGGGACATCAGAGACTGGGGCTTTAGTGGCAAGAGAGGTCAAGGCCCAGAGATTTGTAACCCTACTCCAAGTCGAAGACTAGGAGCAAGGCGCGTGCATGCCACAAGGACGGCCACCTTCCATTTCTTGGCCGTGAGGTGAGTTAAGGTAAGTTTACATTCGAATATATGCCTCTTTCTGTTTTGCAGGGTAGGATCTAGTTGCTTTACATTTTTGAGTCAAGAACATTTTAGGAATAGGTCCTTTTTCGGTTATGCACTTTTGTATCTTTTCCTTTGTGCACTTTTGTAAACTTTCCTTTTCTTTATTTGTGTCGACCCTAGAAGGTCAAGCTGTCGAGCATATTAATAAGGCTCCTTCCAGCATTGTAGTTCGACAACCTTTTTGATTATTAATAAAGTAGAACTTTTTCCCTACGAGCTTTCTCTCAAGAGAGACTTGTGCGCTTAGAACCTAGTTGAGACCAGCCCTCCTAGCTCTAAGTTTGTGATTTATCACGTGGTTCATCACCCCTCGTGTGGTTCACTTCACCCTTCCATCATTTACCAACCAGAAAACCTCTATCCAGAAGCCTAAGGTCGAGTTTCTCACCTAATATTCTACAAACAGCCCACGCGCATCCAAGCCTTGAATCGAGGCTTGTATCACGTTTGAAGTGGAGTGTGATGCCTCTGGAATAGGCATAGGAGCAGTACTAACCCAACGAGGGAGACCAGTGGCATACTTCAGTGAGAAGCTAGGTGGTGCCTCACTGAACTACCCCACTTATGACAAGGAGCTTTATGCCCTTGTTCGAGCATTGGAGACTTGGCAGCATTACTTACTGTCCAAGGAGTTTGTGATCCACACTGATCATGAGACTCTCAAACACCTCAGAGGGCAAACCAATCTCAAGAGGAGACATGACAGGTGGATGGAATTTATAGAAACCTTCCCGTACGTCATCAAGTACAAGAACGGCAAAGAAAATGTGGTAGCCGATGCACTATCAAGGAGGTTTGCCTTGATATCAACCATGGAGGCAAAGGACCTAGGATTCGAGCACATCAAGGACCTATACAAGGATGATCCTGACTTTGCTGAGAGCTACAAGGAGTGTGGCACAGGGAGTCATGGCAAGTTTTACATCCATGAGGGATTCTTGTTCCGAGAGAGAAGGCTGTGCATACCACAAGGATCATTGAGGGAGCTTATCATCCGAGAAGCTCATGGAGGAGGACTCATGGGCCACTTTGGTGTCGACAAAACTCTAACAGTGGTCAAGGAGCACTTCAACTGGCCACACATCAAGAGGACAGTAGAAGGTCATTGTGCAAGATTCATCACTTGCAAGAAGGCAAAGTCCCGAGTGCAACCTCACGGGTTGTATCTCCCACTGCCCATACCTACACATCCATGGGTGGACATCTCAATGGACTTCGTTCTAGGCCTGCCCAAGATCAACCACAAGGATGCAATCTTTGTAGTGGTGGATAGATTCTCCAAGATGGCACACTTCATCCCGTGTGCTAATGTCAATGATGCCACGCAAACAGCCGAGCTGTTTTTCAAGGAGATAGTACGGCTTCATGGAGTGCCAAGGACCATCGTATCAGACAGGGACACCAAGTTCCTCAGCCATTTCTGGAGGACCCTTTGGAGGAAGCTAGGCACGAAGCTACTCTTCTCTACCACCTGCCATCCTCAAACCGATGGCCAAAATGAAGTTGTCAATAGGACACTATCAACTCTTCTCAGGACTACACTAGGGAAGAACCTCAAGACTTGGGTGGAGTGCCTGCCATTCATAGAGTTCGCTTACAACCGAGCCGTGCACTCAGCAACCAAGAAGACACCATTTGAAGAAGTATACGGCTTCAACCCTCTCACCCATTGGAGAAAACGCCACTGCCACCAGCAGAGATGACCAACCTCAACGGAGCATCCAAGGCAGAGTTCATAAGGAAGTTACACCAGAAGGTAGCAGAAAACTTGGAGAAGAGGACCGGGCAGTACGTGACTCATGCCAACAACGGAAGAAAGGAGGTGTGGCTATACCTACGGCAGGAGAGGTTCCCAAACCTAAGGAGTTCCAAGCTAGCACCAAGAGGAGATGGACCATTCAGAGTACAAAATAATTAAAAAAATAAAGTATAATAACATTTACAAAAAAATTTAAATGAATGTCCCTTTCATATTCCAAAACGTCATCGCAATTTGTCAAAATATACAGATGCAAGTGTTTGTGTTCCTCCTCTGATAGGCATCGCGTCTTCCCTTTTCCACTTAAACTTCCAATTTGTGCAAATACTTCTAGCACATACACTGGATAACTTGGTTTTTCTCCTCCATCATCATGTCGTGCAGGTCGTTTATTTCCTCAATAATACTTTGTGCGACCATTGAACCTTCAACCCTGGCAAGATTTTTAACTTTTTTCTTTAGGTGGAACATATATCTCTCAAAAGGATATATCCATCGGTACTGAACAGGTCCTTCACGTTCTTCTTCTCTAGGTAGGTGAATAGGAAGATGTTCCATAACATCAAAAAATGCTGGTGAAAATATTTTCTCAAGGTTACAAATGAGAACCGGTATTTTTTTTCCAAATTTCGCATATCGTCTCCAGCAAGTAATCTTATACATAAATGTCGGAAAAAAGCACCAATCCCTGCTTCCATGCTTCCCAAAAGGGTTGAATCCATCTGTAGATAACCCGAGGTGTACATTCCTAGGATCATATGCAAAACTAGGATAAACCTCTTTAAAATGTTTCAATGCTTCTGCATCCAAGGGATGCACAATTTCTCCATTCGAATTATGGTCTGCATGCCATCTCATACGCTTTGCCGTGTATTCAGATTGATATAAGCTCTTTAACCTCTCTGTTAATGGAAAATACCACATTCGTTTATGTGGAATAGGTACTCTGCCGCTTGTCTCTTGAAATCGAGGTTTGTGACAAAATCGGCACTTCATGCGGTTTTCATCATATCTCCAACAGATTCATGCAGTTGTTAATACATACATCGATCATCTGATACGGCAATCCAAGGCCAGCTACAAGTTTTTGAACCTCGTAATATGAAGCAGGTGCAATATTATCTCCAGGTAATATATCTCTAACAAAATCAGCTATCGCATTCACACAATCTTCAGCCAAGTAGAAATCCGTCTTTATCATCATCAACTTGCTTGCAGTAGATAAAGGCGATAACCCATCTCTACATCCTTTATACAAAGGCTGCTTGGATGCATCTAACATATTAAAAAAATTCTGAGCTTCCAATTAGGTTCTCTAACAGAGATTAATCTATGATTTCGACATTTAGTACACGGACAATACATTTTACTGTATTCCAATGTCATGCTATTGTTTGATGCAAATGTCATGAACTCCTCAATACCTTGCACAAATTCATCCGTCAATTTCCCCGTTGTTAAATCATACCGAGGTTTATCCATCAACGATCAAAAATAATCATAAGAATCTGAAGAAGACATTTTGTTAAGATTTTTTGTTCTGGTGAAATTGTGAAGGACCAGAGCGTATTTATATTGAAAATTAGAAGATTATCACGAATTTTTAACAGATTATTACGAATTTTAACAGATTATTATGATTTTTTACCCGATTATTACAAATTTTTAACAGATTATTACGAATTTTTAACAGATTATTATGAATTTTTAACAGATTATTATGAATTTTTAAAAGATTATTAGGAATTTTTAACAGATTATTAGGAATTTCTAACAGATTATTTCAAATTTTTAATAGATTATTATGAATTTTTAACAGATTATTACGAATTTTTAATAAATAATCACATGTTTTTAACAGATTATTCTTAAGAATATTCCTGTTTCCGACGAATTTCCGATGGTTGCCGACCACTGCGGGAAATTTCCGAAGATCAATCGACGACGCTCTACATTTACAGATCGGCCAAACTAACAATTGCCAAAAAACTAGGATTTCGTCGGAAAGTCATTGGAACTACCAACGGATTTCCTACGACGTTTTGGTTTATTTATCTAAAAAATAATTAAGTGGAATCAGTCAAGCGATATATTCCCGATGGATTCTAGACGGATAGTAAAAACCAGAATCCGTCAGAAAGTAGTTAGTAGAAAACTGAGGGTTTCAATTTCACCATCAATTTCCGACGGATTCGAGAGGATATCCCGAAACCGATGTTGACATCGGTAATAAAAGGGATGTCCGTCGGGTTTTACCATCGATTTCCCGACAATGGTGCAAACGTCAGGATTTACCGTCAAAATAACGGCGATATGTTTTCGCTTGGTAATCTGCCCGAAAAATAGTCTCAAATTTAATGCTTACTTGTAGTGTAGACACGTCAAATTGATCGGCCATTTAAAATGATTATTCTTAACTGATCATTGGTGCTCCTTCAGCAAAAGCTTATAAATGAAGCATAATGCATGGCATCACGCAGTTTGGGATATATTGGATTACTTGGATACTTGGTCGTATCTATATTTTTTTCACATTTTTTTACTATATAGAATATTGAGCTAGCTTAATGTGGGCATTGGATTCATGTCATTCGGAGCTCTAAATAAAAAGTTACGGACGATTTAGTGTGGACATGTCAAGTTGATTGTCCAGTTAAAATGAACATTCTTAACTGATCATTGGTGCTCAATCTTAACTGATCATTGGTGCTCATTGATTAAAAGCTTATAAATGAAGCATAATGCATGGCATTAGGCAGTTTGACATAGATTGGATTACTTGGACGCTTGGTCATATCTATTTTTATCACAATATAGACCTATCTTAACGTGGGCATTGGATTTGTGTCATTATTAGCTATAAATCAAAAGTTATGGACGATTTAGTGCAGACATGTCAAGTTGATGGGCCAGTTAAATTGATAATTCTAAACTGATCATTGGTGCTCATTGATTAAAGGCATATAAATGAAGCATAATGCATCGTATCACGCAGTTCAAGATAGGTTGGTTTATAAATGAAACATAATGCAGAGCACCACACAGTTCGGGATAGACTGAATTATTTGGACGCTTTGTCGTATCTATTTTCATCTCAAATTTTGTCACAATATAGAAAATTAAGTTAGCTTAACGTGGGCATTGGATTCGTGTCATTATGAGCTATAAATCAAAAGTTATAGATAGTTTAGTGCAGATATGTCAAGTTGATCGGCAAGTTAAAATGATCATTCTAAACTGATAATTGGTGCTTATTGAGTAAAGCATTACAAATGAAGCATATTGCAGAGCATCACACAGTTCAGTATAGATTGGATTACTTGGATGCTTTGTCGTATCTGTTTTTGTGTCAAATTTTGTCACAATATAAAAAATTGAGCTAGCTTAACATGGGAATTGGATTCGTGTCATTATGATCTATAAATGAAAAGTTATGCACGATTTAGTGCAGACACGTCAAGTTGATCGGCCAGTTAAAATGATCATTCTAAGTTGATCATTGGTGCTCATTGAGTAAATACTTATAAATGAAGCATAATGTAGAGCATCACCGAGTTTGGGATAGATTGGATCACTTTGACGCTTTGTCATATCTATATCTGTCTTAAATTTTGTCATAATATTGAAAATCGAGTTAGCTTAATGTGGGCCCTGGATTCGTGTCTGTCGAAGTTCTAAATCAAAAAGTTACGGACGATTTAGTGTGGACATGTCAAGTTGATCGGCCAGTTAAAATGATCATTCCTAACTAATCATTGGTGCTCATTGAGTAAAGACTTATAAATGAAACAAAATGCATAACAACACGCAGTTCACGATAGAATGGATTACTTGGATGCTTTGTCGTATTTATTTCTATATCAAATTTTCTCTCAATATAGAAAATTGAACTAGCTTTATGTGGGCATTGGATTCGTGTCATTCGTTTTTCTAAATCAAAAGTTACGAACAATTTAGTGTGCACATGTCAAGTTGATCGGCCCATTAAAATGAGCATTCTTAACTGTTAATTGGTGCTTATTAAGTAAAGGCTTATAAATTAAGCATAATGCAGAGCATCACGCAGCTCGGGATTGATTGGATTACTTGAACGCTTTTTCGTATTTTTTGTCTCAAATATTGAACAATATAGAAATTGAGCTAGTTTAACGTGGGCATTGGATTCGTGTCATTCGGAGCTCAAACTCAAAAGTTAAGGACGATTTAGTGCAGACATGTCAAGTTGATCGTCCAGTTAAAATGATGATTCTAATCTGATCATTGGTGTGGGCATTGGATTTGTGTCATTTGTTTTTCTAAATCAAAAGTTACGAACAATTTAGTGTGCACATGTCAAGTTGATCGGCCGTTAAAATTATCATTCTTAACTGATAATTGGTGCATATTGAGTAAAGGCTTATAAATTAAGCATAATGCAGAGCATCACGCAGCTCGGGATAGATTGGATTACTTGGACGCTTTTTCATATTGTTTTGTCTCAAATATTGAACAATATAGAAATTGAGCTAGTTTAACGTGGGCATTGGATTCGTGTCATTTGGAGCTCCAAATCAAACGTTAAGGACGTTTTAGTGTAGACATGTCAAGTTGATCGTCCAGTTAAAATGATCATTCTAATCTGATCACTGGTGCTTATTGAGTAAAAGCTTTTAAATGAAGCATAATGCATGACATCACGCAGTTTGGGATAGATTGGATTACTTGGATGCTTGGTCGTCTCTATTTCCGTCTATAATTTTGTCAAAATATAGAAAATTGAGCTAGCTTAACGTGGGCATTGGATTCATGTCATTCGGAGCTCTGAATCAAAAGTTATGGACAACTTAGTGTAGACATATCAAGTTGCTCGTCTACTGAAAATGATCATTCTTTGATCATTGGTGCTAATTGATTGAAAGCTTATAAATGAAGCATAATGCATGGCATCACATAGTTCGAGATAGATTGATTTACTTGGACGCTTGGTCGTATCTATTTTTGTTTGAAAATTGAGTAAGTTTAACGTGGGCATTTGATTCGTGTCATTATGAGCTATACATCAAAAGTTATAGATGATTTAGTGCAGACATGTGAGGTTGATAAGGTAGTTAAACTGATCATTCTAAACTGATCATTCTAAACTGATCATTCGTGCTCATTGAGTAAAGGCTTATAAAAGAAGCAAAATGTAGAGCAACACGCAGTTTGGCATAGATTGGATTACTTGGATGCTTTGTCGTATCTATTTTTGTCTCAAATTTTGTCACAACAAAGAAAATTGTGCTAGCCTAAAGTGGGCATTGGATTTGTGTCATTATGAGCTATAAATCAAAAGTTATCGACGATTTAGTGCAGACATGTCCACTAAATCGGCCAGTTAAAATGATCATTATAAACAGATCATTGGTGCTTATGTAGTAAAGACTTACAAATGAAGCATAATGCAGAGCATCACACATTTCAATATAGATTCGATTAATTGGACACTTTGTCGTATCTATTTTTGTTTCAAATTTTCTCACAATATAGAAAATTGAGCTACCTTAACGTGTGAATCGGATTCGTGTCAATATGAGCTATAAATAAAAAGTTATGGACGATCTAGTGCAGACATGTCCAGTTGATCGTCCAGTTAAAATGACCATTCTAAGCTGATCATTGGTGCTCATTGAGTAAAAGCTTTTAAATGAAGCATAATGCATGCCATCACGTAGTTTGACATAGATTGGATTACTTGGATGCTTGGTCGTCTCGATTTCCGTCTGTCATTTTGTCAAAATATTGAAAGTTGAGCTAGCTTAACGTGGGCATTGCATTCGTGTCATTCGGAGGTCTGAATCAAAAGTTACAGCCGATTTAGTGTGGACATATCAGGTTGATCGTCTAGTGAAAATGATCATTCTTAATGGTGCTCATTGATTGAAAGCTTATAAATGAAGCATAATGGATGGCATCACACAGTTCAAGATAGGTTGTATTATTTGGACGCTTGGTCGTATCTATTTTTGTCTGAAATTTTGTCACAATATAGAAAATTGAGCTAGCTTAATGTGGGCATTAGATTCATGTCATTATGAGCTTTACATCAAAATTTATAGATGATTAAGTGCAGACATGTGAGGTTGATCAGCCAATTAAAATTATCATTCTAAATTTATCATTCGTGCTCATTCAGTAAAGGCTTATAAATGAAGCATAATGTAAAGCAACACGCAGTTTGGGATAGATTGGATTACTGGGATGCTTTGTCGTATCTATTTTGTGTCTCAAATTTTGTCACAATATAGAAAATTGAGGTAGATTAACGTGGGCATTGGATTCATGTCATTATGACCTATAAATCAAAAGTTATGGACGATTTAGTGCAGACATGTCAAGTTGATCGGCATGTTAAAATGATCATTCTAAACTGATCATTGGTGCTTATTGAGTAAAGGCTTACAAATGAAGCATAATGCATAGCATCACAGTTCTATATAGAATGGGTTTACTTGGATGCTTTGTTGTATCTATTTTTGTTTCAAATTTTGTCACAATATAGAAAATTGAGCTAGCTTAACGTGGGAATTGGATTGGTGTCAATATGAGCTATAAATAAAACGTTATGGACGATTTAGTGCCGACATGTCAAGTTGATCGGCCAGTTAAAATAATCATTATAAGCTGATCATTGGTGCGCATTGAGTAAAGACTTATAAATGAAGCATAATGTAGAGCATAAACCCAGTTCAGGATAGATTGGATTACTTTGACGCTTTGTCATATCTCTTTCAGTCTCAAATTTTGTCACAATATAGAAAATCAAGCTAGCTTAACGTGGGTATTGGATTCGTGTCACTCGGAGCTCTAAATCAAAAATTACAGACGTTAGTGTGGACATATCAAGTTGATCGGCCAGTTAAAATGATCATTCTTAACTGATCATTGGTGCTCATGGAGTAAAGGCTTATAAATGAAGCATACTGCAGAGCATCACGAAGCTCTGGTTAATTGGATTACATGGACGCTTTTTCGTATTTATTTTTGTCACAATATAGAAAATTGAGCTAGATTAACGTGGACATTGGATTGGTGTCATTGGGAGCTCTAAATCAAAAGTTAAGAACGATTTAATGCGGACATGTCAAGTTGATCGGCCACTTAAAATGAGCATTCTTAACTGATTATTGGTGCTTATTGAGAAAAAGTTTATCAATGAAGCATAATGCATGGGTTCATGCAATTCGGAATAGATTGGATTACTTGACGCTTCTTCGTCTCTATTTCTGTCGATAATTTTGGCAAAATATAGAAAATTGAGCTAGTTTAACATGGGCATTGGATTCGTGTCAATTGTGAGCTATTAATCAAAAGTTATGGACGATTTAGTGCAGACAAAACAAGTTGATCAGCCAGTTAAAATGATCATTCTAAACTGATCATTGGTGGTTATTGAGTAAGGGCTTACAAATGAAGCATAATGATGAGCATCACACAGTTCGGTATAGATTGGATTACTTGGACGCTTTGTCGTCTCTATTACTGTTTATAATTTTGTCAAAGTATAGAAAATTGAGCTACCTTAACGTAGGCATTGGATTCATGTTATTCTTAGCTCTAAATCAAAAGTTACGGACTATTTAGTGCGGATATATCTAGTTAATCGGCCAGTTAAAATGATCATTCTTAACTGATCATTGGTGCTCATTGAGTAAAAGCTTTTAAATGAAGCATAATGGATGGTATCATGCAGTTTGGGATATATTGGATTACTTGGAGGCTTGGTCATCTCTATTTCGGTCTATATTTTTGTCAAAATATAGAAAATTGACTAGTTTAACTTGGGCATTGGATTCGTGTCATTCGAAGCTCTGAATCAAAAGTTACGAACGATTTAGTGTTGACATATCATGTTGATCATCTAGTGAAAATGATCATTCTTAATGGTGCTCATTGATTGAAAGATTATAAATAAAGCATAATGCATGGTATCACACAGCTCGAGATAGATTGGATTACTTTGATGGTTGGTCGTATCTATTTTTGTCTGAAATTTTGTCACAATATAGAAAATTGAGCTAGCTTAACGTGGGCATTGGATTCGTGTCATTATGAGCTATACATCAAAAGTTATAGATAATTTAGTGCAGACATGTGAAGTTGATCAGCCAGTTAAAATGATCATTATAAACTTATCATTCGTGCTCATTGAGTAAAAGCTTATAAATGAAGCATAATGTAAAGCAACACGCAGTTTGGGATAGATTGGATTACTTGGATGCTTTGTCATATCTAGTTTTGTCTTAAATTTTGTCACAATATAGAAAATTGAGCTAGTTTAACGTGGCCATTGGATTCGTGTCATTATGAGCTATAAATCAAAAGTTATGGACGATTTAGTGCAAACAAGTCAAGTTAATCGGCAAGTTAAAATGATCAATCTAAACTGATCATTGGTGCTTATTGAGTAAAGGCTTACAAATTAAGCATAATGCAGAGCATCACACAGTTCAATATAGATTGGATTACTTGGACGCTTTGTCGTACATATTTTTGTTTCAATTTTTTTCAAAATATAGAAAATTGAGCTAGCTTAATGTGGGAATTGGATTCGTGTCAATATGAGCTATAAAAAAAAGGTTATGGACGATTTAGTGCGGTCATGTCAAGTTGATCGGCCAGTTAAAATGATCATTCTTCGGATCATTGATGCTCATTGAGTAAAGGCTTATATATGAAATATAATGCATGACATCACGCATTTTTGGATAGATTAGATTATTTAGATGCTTTTTCATATGTACTTCTATCTTAAATTTTGTCACAATATATAAAATTGAGCTAGCTTAACGTGGGCATTGGATTCGTGTCATTATGAGCTATAAATCAAAAGTTATGGACGATTTAGTGCAAACATGTCAAGTTGATCGGCCAGTTAAAATGATCAATCTAAACTGATCATTGGTGCTTATTTAGTAAAGGCTTACAAATTAAGCATAATGCAGAGCATCACACAGTTCAATATAGATTGGATTACTTGGACGCTTTGTCGTA
Organism: Pugionium cornutum; assembly: GCA_018901935.1. Taxonomy (NCBI): domain Eukaryota; kingdom Viridiplantae; phylum Streptophyta; class Magnoliopsida; order Brassicales; family Brassicaceae; genus Pugionium; species Pugionium cornutum. Next base: position 29,197,816 of record CM032163.1, read on the forward strand.
TATATTTTTGTTTCAAATTTTGTCAAAATATAGAAAATTTAGCTAGCTTAATGTGGGAATTGGATTCGTGTCAATATGAGCTATAAATAAAAGGTTATGGATGATTTAGTTCGGTCATGTCAAGTTGATTGGCCAGTTAAAATGATCATTCTTCCGATCATTGGTGCTCATTGAGTAAAGGCTTATATATGAAATATAATGCATGACATCACGCAGTTTTGGATAGATTAGATTATTTAGATGCTTTTTCATATATATTTCTATCTTAAATTTTGTCACAATATATAAAATCTAGCTAGCTTAACGTGGGCATTGGATTCGTGTCATTCAGAGTTCTAAATTAAAAGTTACGGACATGTCAAGTTGATCGGCCAGTTAAAGTAATCATTCTAAACTGATCATTGGTGCTCATTGATAAAAAACTTATAAATGACGCATAATGCATGGCGTCACGCATTTTGGGATAGATTGGATTACTTGTACGCTTTGTCATCTCTATTTCAGTCAATAATTTTGTCAAAATACGTAAAATTTAGCTAGCTTAATGTGGGCTTTAGATTCGTGTCATTATGAGCTTTAAATAAAAACTTTGTAACTTTTTAGTGCAGACATGTCAAGTTGATCGGCTTGTTAAAATGATCATTCTTAACTGATCATTGGTGCTCATTGAGTAACGGCTTATAAATTAAGCATAATGCATGACATCATGCAGTTTAATGATAGATTTGATTACTTGGACTCTTAGTCATATCTATTTCTGTCTCAAATTTTTTTACAATATAGAAAATTGAGTTAGCTTCACGTGGGCATTGGATTCGTGTGATTGGGAACTCCAAATCAAAAGTTACGGATGATTTAGTGCAGTCATGTCAAGTTGATCGGCCAGTTAAAATGATCATTCAAAACTGATCATTCAAAACTGATCATTCGTGCTCATTGAGTAAAGGCTTATAAATGAAGCATAATGTAGAGCAACACGCAGTCCGGGATAGATTGGATTACTTGGATGCTTTGTCATATCTATTTTTTCCTTAAATTTTGTCACAATATAGAAAATTAAGCTAGTTTAACGTGGGCATTGGATTCGTGTCATTATGAGCTATAAATCAATAGTTATGGACGATTTAGTGCAGACATGTCTAGTTGATCGGCCAGTTCAAATGATCATTATAAACTGATCATTGGTGCTTATTGAGTAAAGACTTACAAATGAAGCACAATGCAGAGCATCACACAGTTCAGTATAGATTTGGATTTCTTGGACACTTTGTCGTATATATTTTTGTTTCAAATTTTGTCAAAATATAGAAAATTGAGCTAGCTTAACGTGGGAATTGGATTCGTGTCAATATGAGCTATAAATAAAAGCTTATGGACGATTTAGTGTGGTCATGTCAAGTTGATCGGACAGTTAAAATGATCATTCTTCCGATCATTGGTGCTCATTGAGTAAAGGCTTATATATGAAGTATAATGCATGACATCACGCGGTTTTGGATAGAATAGATTATTTAGATGCTTTTTCATGTCTATTTCTATCTTAAATTTTGTCACAATATATAAAATTGAGCTAGTTTAACGTGGGCATTGGCTTCGTGTCATTCAGAGTTCTAAATCAGAAGTTACAGACATGTCAAATTGATCGACCAGTTAAAGTAATCATTCTAAACTGATCATTGGTGCTAATTGATAAAAAGCTTATAAATGACGCATAATGCATGGAATCACGCAGTTTGGGATAGATTGGATTACTTGTATGCTTTGTCATCTCTATTTCTGTCAATAATTTTGTCAAAATACAGAAAATTTAGCTAGCTTAATGTGGGCTTTAGATTCGTCACATTCGGAGATTTAAATCAAAACTTTGTAACGATTTAGTGCGGACCTGTCAAGTTGATCGGCTTGTTAAAATGATCATTCTTAACTGATCATTGGTGCTCATTGAGTAAAGGCTTATAAATGAAGCATAATGCATGACATCACGCAGTTTAAGGATAGATTTGATTACTTGGACTCTTAGTCATATCTATTTCTGTCTCAAATTTTTTCACAATATAGAAAATTGAATTAGCTTCACGTGGGCATTGGATTCGTGTGATTGGGAACTCCAAATCAAAAGTTATGGATGACTTAGTGCGGACATGTGAAGTTGATCGGCGAGTTAAAATGATCATTCTAAACTGATCAAGTTTGCTTATTGAATAAAGACTTATAAATGATGCATAATGCAAAGCATCACGCAGTTTTGGATAGATTGGATTACTTACACTTTTTGTCATATCTATTTTGGTCTCAAGTTTTGGTCACAATATAGAAATATGAGCTAGCTTAACGTGGGCATTAGATTCGTGTCATTCGCAGCTCTTAATCGAAAGTTATGGACGATTTAGTGCAGACATGTCAGGTTGATTGACCAGTTAAAATGAAAATTCTGAACTGATTATTGTTGCTCATGGATTAAAGACTTATAAATGAAGCATAATGCATGGCATCACGCGGTACAGGATAGATTGGATTACTTAGACGCATTGTCACATCTATTTCTGTCTCAGATTTTTCACAATATGGAAATTTGAGCTACCTTAACGTGGGCATTGGATTCCTGTCATTTGGAGCTCTAAATCAAAAGTTACTGACGATTTAATGCAGATATGTCGAGTTGATCGGCGAGTTAAAATGATCATTCTTAACTAATCATTGGTGCTCATTGATTAAAAGCTTACAAATGAAGCATAATGCATGGCATCATGCAGTTTGGGATAGATTGGATTACTTGGATGCTTTGTTGTCTCTATTTCCGTCCATAATTTTTTCAAAATATACAAAATTGAGCTAGCTTAACGTGGGCATTGGATTTGTGTCATTCTGAGCTCTAAATCAAAAGTTACGGATGATTTTGTGCGGAGATGTCAAATTGATTGGCCTGTTAAAATGATCATTCTAAACTGATCATTGGTGTTCATTAAGTAGAGGCTTATAAATGAAGCATAATGCATGGCATCCCGCATTTCAAGATAGATTGGATTACTTGGACTCTTTGTCGTATCTATTTCGGTCTCAAATTTGAGCACAATATACAAATTTGAGCTATTTTAACGTGGACATTGGATTCATGTCATTCTGAGCTCTAAATCAAGAGTTACAGACGATTTCATGCGGAAATTTCAAGTTGATCGGCTAGTTAAAATGATCATTCTAAACTGATCAACAGAGAAACCCCTAAGTTAAAACTACAGCTGTATATTGACACCATATGACGATGGTTACCATATTTTTAGGACATCAAATTTTCGTACATCAACCGTTAGGCTAACCAAGCGGCGGATCAATTAGTGAAGAAATCCATCATTTCTCAATTTTCTTGGAACATCCTTCATGTTTGTCCAGCTTTTATACAATCTTTTGTATCCGTTGACCAACGATTTTATAACTAATAATGTAATTGTCGAAAACAAAAAAATGTAGTGTAATAAATAGCATCACACAGTTTGGGATAGATTAGAATATTTGGACGCTTTGTCGTATCTATTTCTGTCTGAAATTTTGATACAATATAGAAAATTGAGCTTGCTTAACGTGGGCAATGGATTCGTGTCATTCTGAGCTATAAATCAAAACTTACGGATGATTTAGAGCAGACATGTCAAGTTGATCGACAAGTTAAGATGATCATTCTTAACTGATCATTGGTGCTCATGGAGAAAAGGCTTATACATGAAGCATAATGCATGGCATCACGCAGTTCAGGAGTGATTGGATTACTTGGATGCTTTTTCATATCTATTTTGTCTCAAATTTTGTCACAATATAAGAAATTGAGCTAGCTTAACGTGGGCATTGGATTCGTGTCATTCTAAGCTCTAAATCAAAAGTAACAAACGATTTAGTGCGAACATGTCAAGTTGGTCGGCCAGTTAAAAGGATCATTCTAAAATGATCAATGGTGCTCATTGATTAAAAGCTTACAAATGAAGCATAATGCAAGGCATCATGCAGTTTGGGATAGATTGGATTACTTGGACTCTGTGTCGTCTCTATTTCAGTCTATAATCTTGTCAAAATATAGAAAGTTGAGCTAGCTTAACGTGGGCATTGGATTTGTGTCATTCGGAGCACTAAATCGAATGTTACGCACGATTTAGTGCAGACATGTCAAGTTGATCGGCCAGTTAAAATGATCATTCTAAACTAATCATTGGTGCTCATTGATAAAAATGTTATAAATGAAGTATAATGCATGACATAACGGAGTTTGGAATAGATTGGATTCCTTGGACGCGTTGTTTTCCCTATTTGTATCTATAATTTTATCAAAATATATAAAATTGAGCTACTTTAACGTGGGCATTGGATTCCTATCATTCTGAGCCCTAAATCAAACGTTACAGACGATTTAGTGCGGACATGTCAAGTTGATCGGCCAGTTAAGGTAATCATTCTAAATTGATCATTGGAGCTCATTAAGTAAAGGCTTATAAATGAATCATAATGCATGGCATCACGGAATTTGGAATAGATTGGATTAGTTGGATGGTTTTCATATGTATTTCTGTCTCAAATTTAGTCACAATATACAAAATGGAGCTAGATTAACGTAGGCATTGGATTCGTGTCATTCATAGCTCTAAATCAAAAGTTAAGTATGATTTAGTGCGCACATGTCAAATTTATGAGCGAGTTAGAATGATCATTTTTAACTGATCATTGGTCCTCATTGATTAAAAGCTTACAAATGAAGCATAATGCGTGACACCACACAGTTTGGGATAGATTGGATTAGTTGGAGGCTTTGTCGTCTCTATTTCTGTCAATAACTTTGTCAAAATATAGAAAATTGACCTAGTTTAATGTGTGCTTTGGATTCGTCACATTCTGAGCTCTAAATCAAAAGTTACAGCCGGTTTATTGCAGGGATGTCAAGTTGATCGGCCAGTTAAAATGATCATTCTAAACTGATCATTCGTGCTCATTAAGCAAATGCTTATAAATGAAGCATAATGCATGGCCTCACGGAGTTTGGGATAGATTGGATTACTTGGACGCTTTGTCGTATCTATTTCTGTCTCAAATTTTGTGACAATATACAAAATTGAGCTAGCATAACGTGGACATTCGATTCGTGTCATTCTGAACTCTAAATCAAGAGTTACAGACGATTTAGTGCATACATGTTAAGTTGATCGGCCAGTTAAAATGATCATTCTAAACTGATCATAGGTCCTATTAAGTAAATGCTTAGAAATGATGCAAAATGCAGAAAATCAAGCAGTTTTGGATAGATTGGATTACTTAGACGCTTTATCGTATCTATTTCTATCTTTAATTTTGTCTCTAAATAAAAATTGAAGTAGCTTTAAGCTGGCATTGGATTCGTGTCATTCTGATCTCTAAATCAAAAGTTATGGACGATTTAGTGCAGACATGTCAAGTTGAGCGGTCAGTTAAAATGATCATTCTTTCGATCATTGGTGCTCATTGAGTGAAGGGTTATTAATGAAGCATAATGCATGGTATCATGCAGTTTGGGATAGATTGGATTACTTGGACGTTTTGTCGTATCTATTTTTTTCCCAAATATTGTCACAATATAGCAAAATTAGATAGCTTATCGTGGGCATTAGATTCGTGTCATTATAAGCTATAAATCAAAACTTATGGACGATTTAGTGCAGACATATCAAGTTGATCGATGAGTTAAAATGATTATTCTAAAATGATCATTGGTGCTTATTGATTAAAGGCTTATTAATGAAGCATAATGCATAGTATCACACAGTTTGGGATAGATTGGATTACTTGGACACTTTGTTTTCTCAATTTGTATCTATAATTTTTTCAAAATATAGAAAATCGAGTACCTTAACGTGGGCATTGGATTCCTATCATTCTAATCTCTAAATCAAAAGATACGGACAATTTATTGTGGACATGTCAAGTTGATCGGCCAGTTAAAGTAATCATTCTAAACTGATCATTGGTGCTCATTAAGTAAAGGCTTAAAAATGAAGCATAATGCATGGCATTACAGAGTTCAGAATATATTGGATTACTGGACGCTTTACCGTATCTATTTCTATCTCAAATTTAGTCACAATATTTAAAATTGAGCTAGCTTAACATGGGCATTGGATTCACGTCATTCAGAGCTCTAAATCAAAAGCTACGGACGATTTAGTGCGGACATGTCAAGTTGATCGGCAGTTAAAGTGATCATTATAATGTAATCATTGGTGCTCATTATGTAAATGCTTATAAATGATGCAAAATGCAGAGCATCACGCTGTTCTCGATAGATTAGATTACTTAGACAATTTTTCGTATCTATTTTTATCTCTAATTTTAGCTCTATATAAAAAAATTGAACTAACTTTAAGTTGGCATTGGATTCGTGTCATTCTAATATCTAAATCAAAAGTTATGGACGAGATATTGTGGACATATCAAGTTGATTGGTTAGTTATAATGATCATTCTTCTGATCATTGGTGCTCATTGAGTAAAGGCTTATAAATGAAGCATAATGCATGGCATCATACAGTTTGGGATAGATTAGATTTCTTGGACGCTTTGACATATATATTTTTGTCCCAAATTTTGTCACAATATAGCAAATTGAGCAAGCTTAACAAGGGTATTGGATTCGTGTCATTATCAGCTATAAATCAAAAGTTATGGTCTATTTAGTGCATACATATCAAGTTGATCGACCAGTTAAAATGATCAATCTAAACAGATCATTGGTGCTTATTGAGTGAAGGCTTATAAATGAAGCATAATGCATAGTATCATGCAGTTTGAGATAGATTGGATTACTTGGACAATTTGTGGTATCATTTTTGTCTCAAATTTTGTCGCAATATAGAAACTTGAGCTAGTTTAACGTGGGCCTTGGTTTCGTGTCATTCGGAGCTCTAAATAAAAAGTAACGGAGGATTTAGTGCGGACATGTTAAGTTCATCGGCCTGTTAGAATGATCATTCTTAACTGATCATTGGTGCTCATTGATAAAAAGCTTATAAATGAGGCAAAATGCATGACATAACGCAGTTAGGGATAGATTGGATTACTTGGACTCTTTGTTTTCTCTATTTGTGTCTATTAGTTTGTCAAAATACAGAAAATTGAGATATCTTAACATGGAGATTGGATTCGTGTCATTCTGAGCTCTAAATCAAAAGTTACGGACGATTTAATGCAGACATATCAAGGTTATCGTCCAGTTAAAGTGATCATTCTAAACTGACCATTGGTGCTCATTAAGTAAAGGCATATAAATGAACTATAATGCATGGCATCAAGCAGTTTGGATAGATTGTATTACTTAAACGCTTTATCATCTCTAATCCTCTCTTTAACTTTGTGAAAATATAGAAAGTTGACCTAGCTTAACGTGGGCTTTGGATTCGTGTTATTCGGAGCTCTAAATTAAAAGTTACGTACGATTTAATGCGGTAATGTCAAGTTGATCAGCCAGTTAAAGTGATCATTTTAAACTCATCATTGATGCTCATTAGGTAAATGCTTATTAATGAAGAATAATGCATTGCATCACGCGGTTCGTGATAGATTGGATTAATTGGATGCTTTCTCGTATCTATTTTGGTCTCAAAATTTGTCACAATATATAAAATTGAGCTAGCTTAACGTGGATATTGGATTTGTGTCATTCGGAACTCTAAATCAAGGGTTACAGATGAATTAGTGCGGGCATGTTAAGTTTATCGGCCAGTTAAAATGATCATTCTAAACTGATCATTGGTGCTATTGAGTAAAGGCTAATAAATGATTCAAAATCCAGAGCATCACGCAGTTCTTGATACATTGGATTACATAGACGCTTTGTCATATCTATTTCTGTTTCTAATCTTGTCTCTATATAAAAATTTGAACTAGCTTTAAGTTGGCAATTGAATCGTGTCATTCTGAGCTCTAAATCAAAAGTTACGGACGATTTAGTTTGGACATGTCAAATTGATCGGCCAGTTAAAATGATCATTCTTCTGATCATTGGTGCTCATTGAGTAAAGGCTTGCAAATGAAGCATAATGAGTGGCATCATGAAATTTGGGATAGATTGGATTACTTGGACGCTTTGTCGTATATATTTTTGTCCTAAATCTTGTCACAATATAGCAAACTTAGCTAGTTTAACATGGACATTGGATTCGTGTCATTTTGAGTTATAAATAAAAAGTTATGGATGATTTAGTGCTGAGATGTCAAGTTGATCGGCCAGTTAAAATAATCATTGTTAACTGATCATTGGTGCTTATGGAGTAAAGGCTTATAAATCAAGCATAATGCATAGCATCACGCAGTTGTGCTTAGATTAGATTACTTGGACGCTTTGTCCTATCTATTTTTGTCTCAAATTTTTCCAACATTTAGAAAATTAACCTAGCTTAATGTGAGCTTTGGATTCTTGTCATTCGGAGCTTTAAATCAAAAGTTACGATGATTTAGTGCGTACATGTCAAGTTCATCGGCGAGTTAAAATGATCATTCTTAACTAATCATTGGTTCTCATTGATTAAAAGCTTACAAATGAAGCATAATGCATGACATCACGCAGTTCAGGATAGATTGGATTACTTGGACGATTTTAATCTCTATTTCTATCTATAATTTTGTCCAAATATAGAAAATTGAGCTACCTTAACGTGGCATTGAATTCGTGTCATTCTGAGCTCTAAATCAAAAGTTACGAATGATTTAGTACAGAAATGTCAAGTTCATCGGCCATTTAAAGTGATAATTCTAAACTGACCATTGGTACTCATTAAGTAAAGGCTTATAAATGAAGCATAATGCATGGCATCACGCAGATTGGGATAGATTGGATTACTTGGACGCTTTGCCGTATCTATTTTTGTCTCAAATTTGGTCACAATACACAAAATTGAGCTAGCTTAATGTGGGCATTGGATTCGTGTCATTCGAGCTATAAATCAAAAGTTACATACGATTTAGTGCAGACATTGTTCGGCGATTTAAAATGATCATTCTAAACTGATCATTGGTGGTCATTAAATAAAGGCTTATAACTGAAGAATAAATCATGGTATCACACAGTTTGGGATAGATGGGATTACTTGAATGCTTTGTCGTATCTATTTCTGTCTCAAATTTTGTCGCAATATCGAAAATTGAGGTAGTTTAACGTGGGCATTTGATTCGTGTCATTCTAAGCTTTAAATCAAAAGTTATAGATGATTTAGTGCAGATATATGAAATTGATCGGCTAGTTAAAGTGATCATTCTAAAATTGCTCAATAAGTCAAGGCTTATAGAAGCATAATGCATGGCATCACGCGGATTGGGACAGACTGGATTACTTGGACGCTTTGTCGTATCTATTTCTGTCTAAAATTTTTTCACAATGTAGAAAATTGAGCTAGCCTAACGTGGACATTGGATTCATGTCATTATGAGCTATAATTCAAAAGTTGTGGACGGTTTTAGTGCATACATGTCAAGTTGATTGTCCACTTAAAATGATCATTATAAACTCATTACTGGTGCTCATTTAGTTAAGGCTTATAAATGAATCATAATGAATGGCTTCACGCAGTTCAGAATAGATTGGATTACTTGGATGAATTGTCGTATCTATTTTTGTTTCAAATTTTGACAAAATATAGAAAATTGAGCTAGCTTAACGTGGGCATTGGATTCGTGTCATTATGACCTCTAAAACAAACGTTACGGATGATTTAGGGCGGACATGTCAGGTTGATCGGCCACTTAAAATGATCATTCTTAACTAATCATTGGTGCTCATTGAGTAAAGGCTTATCAATGAAGCGTAATGCATGGCATCACGCAGCTCAGGATACATTGGATTACTCGAATGCTTTGACATATCTTTTTCTGTCTCAAATTTGGTCACCATATAGAAAATTGAGCAAGCTTAACATGGACATTGGATCCGTTTCATTATAAGCTACAAAGTTATGAATGATTTATTGCAGATATGTCAAGTTAATCCGGAAGTTAAAACGATCATTCCAAACAGATCATTAGTGCTCATTGAGTAAAGTCTTATAACTGAAGCATAATTCATAGACACACGCTATTCAGGATATATTGAATTACTTGGACTCTTTGTCGTACCTATTTCTGTCACAATATAGAAATTGAGCTAGCTTAATGTGGGCATTAGATTTGTCTCATTCAGAGCTCTAAATCAAAAGTTACGGACGATTTAGTGTGGACATGTCAAGTTGATCGGCCAGTTAGAATGATCATTCTAAATTGATCATTGGTGCTCATTAGGTAAAGGCATATAAACGAAGCATAATGCATTGTATCACGAAATTCGGGATATATTGGATGTTTTGGACGCCTTTTCGTATCTATTTATGTCTCATATTTTGTCAAAATATAGAAAATTGACCTAGCTTAACATGGGCATTGGATTCATGTCATTCTGAGATTTTAATCAAAAGTTACGGACGATTTAGTGTGGACATGTCAAGTTGATCGGCCAGTTAAATTGATCATTCTAAACTTATCATTGGTACTCATTGAGTAAAGGCTTATAAATGAAGCATAATGCATGACATCCCGCAGTTTGGGATAGATTGGATTACTTGGATGCTTTGTCGTATCTAGTTATGTCTCAAATTTTGTCACTATAAAAAACTGAGCTAGCTTAACATGGGCATTGGATTCGTGTCATTCTGAGCTTTTAATCAAAAGTTATGGACGATTTAGTGTGGATATGTCAAGTTGATTAGACAGTAGAAGTGATACTGATCATTGGTGCTCATTAAGTAAAGGCTTATAAATGAAGCACAATGCATGGCATCTTGCAGTTCGGGATAGATTGAAGTACTTGGACGCTTTGCCGTATCTATTTATGTCTATAATTTTGTCACAATATAGAAAATTGAGCTAGATTAACGTGGGCGTTGGATTTGTGTCATTTTGAGCTCTAAATCAAAAGTTGATCGGCCTCTTAAAATGATCTCTAAATCAAAACTTAAGCTATAAATCAAAAGTTATGCAGGATTTAATGCAGACATGTCAAGTTCAGCCACTAGTTAAAATGATCATTTTAAACTTATCATTAGTACTTAAAGAGTAAAGGCTTATAAATGAAGCATAATGCATAGAATCATGCTATTCAGGATAGATTGGATTACTTGGACTCTTTTTCGTACTTATTTTTGCCTCTAATTTTATCACAATATAGAAAATTGAGCTAGGTTAATGTGGGCATTGGATTCGTGTCATTCTGAGCTCTAAAACAAAAGTTACGGATGATTCAGTGTGTACATGTCAAGTTCATCGGCCCGTTAATATGATCATTCTAAACTGATCATTGCTCATCATTAGGTAAAGGAATATAAATGAAGCATAATGCATGGCGTGTCGCAGTTCGGGATCCATTGGATTTTTTGGACGCGTTGTAGTATCTATTTCAGTCTCAAATTCAGTCACAATATACAAAAATGAACAAGCTTAACGTGGGCATTGGATTCGTTTCATTATGACCTCTTAATCAACATTACGGAGGATTTAGTGCTGACATGTCAGGTCATCGGCTAGTTAAAATTATCATTCTTGTTGTAAACTGATCATTAGTGCTCGTTGAGTAAAGGCTTAAATGAAGCATAATGCATAGAATCACACAGTTTATGATAGATTGGATTACTTAAACTCTTTGGCATACCTATTTTTGTCTCAAATTTTGTAAAAATATAGAAAATTGAGCTAGCTTAATGTGGGCATTCGATTTGTGTCATTCTGAGCCCTAAATCAAAAGTCACGGACGATTTTGTGCGGACATGTCTAGTTGATCGGCCAGTTAAAATGATCATACTTAACTGATCATTGGTGCCCATAGAGTAAGGGCTTATAAAAGAATCATAAAAGCATGGCATCGCAAAGTTTAGGATATATTGGATTGCTTGGACGCTTTGTCGTATCTTGTTCTGTCTCATATTTTGTCACTATAAAAAAACTTGAGCTAGCTTAACATGGCCATTGGATTCGTGTCTTTCTCAGCTTTTAATCAAAAGTTATGGACGATTTCATACGGAAATGTTAAGTTGATCGTCCAGTTAAAGTGATCATTCTAAACGGATCATTGGTTCTCATTGAGTAAAGGCTTATAAATGAAGCATAATGCATGGCATCACACAGTTCGGGATAGATTGGGTTTCTTGGACGCTTTGTTGTATCTATTTCTATCTCAAATTTTGTCACAATATAGAAAATTGAGCTAGATTAACGTGGGCGTTGGAGTCGTAACATTCTGAGCTCTAAATCAAAAGTTACAGACGATTTAGTGCGGACATATCACGTTGATCGGCCAGTAAAAATGAAACTGATCATTGGTGCTCATTAAGTAAAGGCTTATAAATGAAGCAAAATACATGGCATCACGCAGTTCGGGATAGATTGGATTACTTGGATGCTTTGTCGTATCTATTTCTGTCTATAATTTTGTCACAATATAGAAAATTAAGCTAGCTGAATGTGGGCGTTGGATTCGTGTCATTCTGAGCTCTAAATCAAAAGTTACGGACGATTTAGATGTCAAATTGATCGGCCACTTAAAATGATATCTAAATCAAAAGATAAGCTATAAATCAAAAGTTTTCACAATTTAATGCAGACATGTCAAGTTGTGCAACCAGTTAAAATGATCATTCTAAACTGATCATTAGTGCTCATTGAGTAAAGGCTTATAAATGAAGCATAATACATAGAATCACGCTATAGAGGATAGATTGGATTACTTGGACGCCTTGTTGTACCTAATTTTGTCTCAAATTTTACCACAATATAGAAAATTGAGCTAGGTTAATGCGGGCATTGGATTCGTGTCATTCTGAGCTCTAAATCAAAAGTTACGGACAATTTAGTGTGGACATGTCAAGTTGATCGACCAGTTAATATGATCATTCTAAACTGATCATTGGTGTTCATTAGGTAAAGGAATACAAACGAAGCATAATACTTGGTATCACACAATTTGGGATCTGTTGGATTTTTTGGATGCTTTGTCGTATCTATATCAGTCTCAAATTTTGTCACAATATAAAACATTGAGCTAGCTTAACGTGGGCATTGGATTCGTGTCATTATAACCTCTAAATCAACGTTACGGAGGATTAACTACAGAAATGTCAGGGTCATCTGCTAGTTAAAATTATCATTCTTAACTTATCATTGGTGCTCATTGAGTAAAGGCTTATAACTGAAGCACAATGCATGGCATCACGCAGGTCGGGAAACATTGGATTACTTGGACGCTTTCTCATATCTTTTTCTGTCTCAAATTTTGTCACAATACAGAAAATTGAGCTAGCTTAACGTGGCATTGGATTCGTGTCATTATGAGCTATAAATCAAAACTTATGGACGATTTTGTGCAAACATGTCAAGTTGATCGGCTAATTAAAATGATCATTCTAAACTGATTATTAGTGCTCGTTGAGTAAAGTCTTAAATGAAGCATAATGCATAGAATCACGCAGTTTATGATAGATTGGATTACTTAGACTCTTTTTCATACCTATTTTTGTCTCCAATTTTGTAATAATATAGAAAATTGAGCTCCCTCAATGTGGGCATTCGATTCGTGTCATTCTCAGCTCTAAATCAAAAATAAGGACGATTTAGTTTGGTCATGTCAAGTTGAGCGGCCACTTAAAATGATCTCTAAATCAAAACATAAGCTATAAATCAAAAGTTTGTACAATTTAATGCAGATATGTCAAGTTGAGCAACCAATTAAAATGATCATTCTAAACTGATCATTAGTGCTCATTGAGTAAAGGCTTATAAATGAAGATAATGCATAGAATCACGCTATTCAGGATAGATTGGATTACTTGGACGCTTTGTCGTGCCTATATTTGTCTCAAATTTTATCACAATATAAAAAATTGAGCTAGGTTAATGTGGGCATTGGGTTCGTGTCATTCAGAGCTCTAAATCAAAAGTTACGGACGATTTATTGTGGATATGTCAAGTTGATCGGCCTGTTAATATGATCATTCTACTCTGATCAATGGTGCTCACTAGGTAAAGGAATATAAACAAAGCATAATACTTGGCATCACGCAGTTCGGGATCCTTTGGAATTTTTGGACGCTTTGTCGTATTTATTTCAGTCTCAAAGTTAGTCAAAATATAGAAAATTGAGGTAGTTTAACGTGGGCATTGGATTCGTGTCATTATGACCTCTAAATCAACGTTACGGAGGATTTACTGCTGAAATGTCAGGGTCATCGGCTAGTTAAAATTATCATTCTTAACTTATCATTGGTGCTCATTGAGTAAAGGCTTATTAATGAAGCATAATGCATGGCATCACGCAGTTCGGGATATATTGGATTACTTGGACGATTTTTCATCGCTATTTTTGTCTATAATTTTGTCAAAATATAGAACATTGAGCTAGCTTAACGTAGGCATTGGATTCATGTCATTCTGAGCATTATATCATAAGTTACAGACGATTTAGTGCGGACATGTCAAGTTGATCGGCCAGTTAAAATGATCAGTCTAAACTAATCATTGGATCCCTTAGAGTAAACGCTTATAAAAGAAGCATAAAGCATGGCATCATGAAGTTTGGGATAGATTGATTACTTGAATGCTTTGTCATCTCTATTTCTTTCTCAAATTTTGTTAAAATATAGAAAATTAAGCTAGCTTAACGTGGGGATTCGATTCGTATCATTCTTAGCTCTAAATCAAAAGTTACGTACGATTTAGTGCAGACATGTCAAGTTGTTCGACTAGCTAAAATGATAATTCTTAACTGATCATTGGTCCTCATTGATTAAAAGTTTATAAATGAAGCATAATGCATGACAATCACGCAGTTTGGGATAGATTGGATTACTTGGACTGTCGTTTCTATTTTTGTCTCAAATTTTGTCACAATATAAAAAATTTAGCTAGCTTAGCGTGGGCATTTGATTCGTGTCAATTCTGAGATCTACAATAAAAAATGATATTGATCATTGGTGCTCATTAAGTAAAGGCTTATTAATGAAGCATAGTCCATAGCATCACGCAGTCTGGGATAGATTGGAATACTTGGACGCTTTTTCGTATCTATTTATGTCTATAATTTTGTCACAATATAGAAAATTGAACTAGCTTTACGTGGGCACTAGATTCGTGTCATTTTGCTCTCTAAATCAAAACTTATGGACGATTTAGTGTGGATAAGTCAAGTTGAGTGGCCAGTTAAAGTGATAATTCTAAACTGATCATTGGTGCTCATTAAGTAAAGGCTTATAAATAAAGCATAATGCATGACGTTAAGCAGTTTGGATAGATTGGATTACTTGGACGCTTTGTTGTCTCTAATTGAGTAAACGCTTACAAATGAAACATAATGCATGGCATCACGCAGTTTTGGCTAAATTGGATTACTTGGACACTTTTTCGTATCTATTTCTGTCTCAAATTTTCTCACAATATTGAAAATTGGGCGACCTTAATGTAAGAATTGGATTCGTGTCATTCAGAGCTCTAAATCAAAAGTTATGGACGATTTTGTGCGGATATATCAAATTGATCGGCCAGTTAAAGTGATCATTCTAAACTAATCATTGGTGGTCATTAAGTAAAGGTTTATAAATATAACATAATACATGCCATCATGTAGTTTGGGATTGATTGGATTACTTGGATGTTTTGTCGTATCTATTTGTCATTAATTTTGTCACAATACAGAAAATTGAGTTAGCTTAACGTGGGCATTGGATTCGTGTCATTCTGAGCTCTAAATCAAAAGTTATGGATGATTTGGTGCGGACATGTCGATTTGATCAGCAAGTTAAAATGATTATTCTTAACTGATCATTGGTGCTTATTGAGTAAGGACTTATAAATGAAAAATAATGCATGGCACCACACAGTTCGGCATGAAAAATAATGCATGGCACCACAGAGTTCTGCATGAAAAATAATGCATGATATTGATCATTGGTGCTCATTAAGTAAAGGCTTATAAATGAAGCATAGTCCATGGCATCACGCAGTCTGGGATAGATTGGAATACTTGGACGTTTTTTCCTATCTATTTATGTCTATAATTTTGTCACAATATAGAAAATTGAACTAGCTTTACGTGGGCATTGGATTCGTGTTATTTTGCTCTCTAAATCAACACTTACGGACGATTTAGTTCGATATGTCAAGTTGAGTGGCCAGTTAAAGTGATAATTCTAAACTGATCATTGGTGCTCAATAAGTAAAGGCTTATAAATAAAGCATAATGCATGACGTCAAGTAGTTTGGATAGATTGGATTACTTGGATGCTTTGTTGTCTCTAATTCTGTCTCAAATTTTGTCCAAATATAGAAAATTGAGCTAGCTTAACGTGGGCATTGGATTCATGTCATTATGACCTCTAAACCAAATGTTATGGACGATTTAGTGCAGATATGTCAGGTTGATCGGCTAGTTAAAATGATCATTCTTAACTGGTCAATGGTGCTCATTGAGTAAAGGCTTATAAATGAAGCGAATGCATGGCATCACACAATTCGGGATACATTGGATTACTTGGACGGTTTGTAATATATTTTTCTATATCAAATTTTATCACAATATAGAATATTGAGTTAGCTTAACGTGGGGATTGGATTCGTGTCATTATGAGGTACAAATAAAAAGATATGGATGATTTAGTGCATACATGTCAAGTTGATCCGCCTGTTCAAATGAACATTTTAAACCAATCAATGGTGCTCACTGAATAAAGGCTTATAAATGAAGTATAATGCATAGAATCATGCAGTTCAGGATAGATTGGATTACTTGGACTCTTTGTCGTACCTATTTCTGTCTCAAATTTTGTCACAATATAGAAAGTTGAGCTAGCTTAATTTGGGATTGGATACGTGTCATTCTGAGCTTTAAATAAAAAGTTAAATGCGATTTAGTGCGGATATGTCAAGTGGATCGGCTAGTTAAAATGATCAGTCTTAACTGATCATTGGTGCTTATTGAGTAAATGCTTATAAATGAAACATAATGCCTGGCATCACACAGTTCGGGATAGATCAGATTACTTGGACGCTTTGTTGTCACTATTTCTGTATATAATTTTATCAAAATGTATAAAATTGAGCAAGCTTAACATGAACATTGGATTCGTGTCATTTAGATGACTAAATCAAGAGTTAAGGACGATTTAGTGCGGACATGTCAAGTTGATCGGTCAGTTAAAGTGATCATTCTAATGTAATCATTGGTGCTCATTGCGTAAAGGCCTACAAATGAAGCATAATGCATGGCATCCCACAGTTTTGGCTAAATTAGATTATTTGGACACTTTTTTGTATCTATTTCGGTCTTAAATTGTGTCACAATATTAAAATTTTGGCTAGCTTAACGTGGGAATTGGATTCGTGTCATTGAGAGCTCTAAATCAAAAGTTATGGATGATTTTGTGTGTACATGTCATGTTGGTAGGCCACTTAATATGACTATTCTAAACTGATCATTAGTGCTCATTGAGTAAGGGATTATAAGATAAGCATAATCATGGCATTACACAGTTTTGGTTAGATTGGATTACTTGGACACTTTTTCGTATCTATTTCTGTTTCAAATTTTTTCACAATATAGAAAATTGAGCCAGCTTAACGTGGGCATTGGATTCGTGTCATTATGAGCTCTAAATCAAAAATTATGAACGATTTAGTGGAGACATGTCAACTTGATCTGTCAGTTAAAATGATCTATCTTAAGTGATCATTGGTGACCATAGAGTAAAGGGTTATAAATGAAGCATAATGCATGGCATCATGCAGTATGGGATAGACTGTATTACATGGAGGCTTTGTCGTATATATTTTTGTCTAAAATTTTGTCACAATATAGAATATTTAGCAAGATTAACGTGGGTATTGGATTGGTGTCAGTCTTAGCTATAAATCTTAAGTTACGGATGATTTAGTGCAGACATGTAAAGTTGATCGGCCAGTTAAAGTGATCATTCTAATTTGATCATTGGTGCTCATCGAGTAAAGGTTTATAAATGAAGTATAATGCATGACATCACATAGTTTGGGATAGATTGGATTACTTGGATGATTTGTCGTATCTAGTTATGTCTCAAATTTTGTCAAAATATAGAAAATTGAGCTAGGTTAACATGGGCATTGGATTCGTGCCATTCCAAGGTCTAAATCAAAAGTTACCTATGATTTATTGCGGACATGTCAAGTTGATAGGCCAGTTAATATGATTATTCTAAACTAATCATTCTATCTCATTAATTAAAGGCTTATAAATGAAACATAATGCATGGCATCACGCATTTCTGGATAGATTGAATTACTTGGATACTTTGTCGTATCAATTTCTGTTTCAATTTTTGTCACAATATAAAAAATTGAGCTAGCTTAATGTGGGCAGTGGATTCATGTCTTTCTCAGCTCTAAATCTAAAGTTACGCACCATTGAGTGTGGAAATGTCAAGTTGATCGGAAAGTTAAAATGATCATTTTAACTGATAATTGGTGCTCATTGATTAAAAGCTTATAAATAAAGCATAATGTATGGCATCCCACAATTTGAGATAGATTGGATTAGTTGGAGGCATTGTCGTCTCTAATTTTGTCAATAATGTTTTTTCAAAATATAGAAATTTGAGATAGCTTAACATGGGCATTGGATTCATGTCATTCTGAGCTCTAAATCATAAGTTACAGACAATTTAGTGTTGACATGTCAAGATGATCGGCAAGTAAAGTGATCATTCTAAACTGATCATTGGTTCAGATTAAGTAAACGCTTATAAAAGATGCATTACTTGGACACTTTGCGCCTCTATTTCTATAGAGTAAAGGCTTGTAAATGAAGCATAATGCATGAAATCACCCAGTTCGGGATAGTATGGAATACTTCGATGCTTTCTCGTATCTATTTCTGTCTCAAATTTTGTCACAATATAGAAAATTACGCAAGCTTAACGTGGGCATTGGATTCGTGTCATTTGGAGCTCTAAATCATAAGTTACGGACGATTTAGTGCGGATATGTCAAGTTGATCGGCCAGTAAAAGTGATCATTCTAAACTGATCATTGATGCTCATTGAGTAAACACTTATAAATGAAGCAAAATGCATGACATCACTAATTTTGGCTACCTTGGATTACTTGAATGCTTATTCATAGCTATTTCTGTCTCAAATTTTGTCTCAATACAGAAAATTGAGCTAGCTTAACATGGGCATTGGATTTGGGTCATTATGAGCTATAAATTAGAAGTTATGGACAATGTATTGCAGAAATGTCAATTTGAACGCTTGTTAAATTGATCATTCTAAACTGATCATTGCTGCGCATTGAGTAAAAGCTTATAAATGAAGCATAATGCATGACATCATGCAGTTTTGGATAGATTTGATTACTCGGAGGAACTGTCGAAGCAATTTTAGTCTTCCATTTTATCACAATATGAAACATTGAGCTAGCTTAACATGGGCATTGGATTCGTGTCATTCTGAGGTCTATATAAAATGTTACGGACGATTTACAACGGACATGTCAAGTTGATCGATCAGTTAAAATGATCATTCTTAACTGATCATTGGTGCTCATTGAGTTAAGGCTTATAAATAAAGCATAATGCATGGCATCACGCACTTAGGGATAGATTGGATTACTTGGATGATTTGTCGTATCTATTTCTGTTTCAAATTTTGTCACAATATAGAAAATTGAGCTAGCTTAATGTGGGCATTTGATTCGTGTCATTCTCAGCTCTAAATCAATTTAGTGCGGACATGTCAAGTTGATCGGCCAGTTAAAGTGATCGTTCTAAACTGATCATTGGTGCTCATTAAGTAAACACTTATAAATGAAGCATAAAGCATGACATCATGTAGTTTGGGATAGATTGAATTAGTTGGGCACTTTGTCGTATCTAGTTCTGTTTCAAATTTTGTCAAACCATAAAAGATTGAGCTGGCTTAACGTGGGCATTGGTTCGTGTCATTCTGAGCACTAAATCAAAAGTTATTGACGATTTAGTGCTGACATATGAAGTATATCGGCCTGTTAAAGTAATAATTCTAAACTGATCATTGGTGCTCATTGAGTAAAGGCTTATAAATGAAGCAAAATGCATGGCATCACATAGTTTTGGCTAGCTTGAATTACTTGAACGCTTTTTTGTATCTATTTCGGGTTTAAATTTTGTCACAATATAAAAAATTGAGCTAGGTTAACGTGGGTATTGAATTCGTGATATTTTGAGCTCTAAATCAAAAGTTATGGACGATTTAGTGCGGACATGTCAAGTTGATCGCCTCGTTGAAGTGATCATTCGAAACTGATCATTGGTTCTCATTAAGTAAACGCTTATAAATGAAACATAATGCATGATATCACGCAGTTCAGGATAGATTGGATTACTTGGACGCCTTGCCAAATATATTTTTCTCTCAAATTTTGTTACAATATAGAAAACATAGCTCGCTTATTGTGGGCATTGGATTCATGTTATTATGAGCTCTAAATCAAAAGTTATGGACAATTTAGTGCAGACATATCAAGTTGATTGACCAGTTAAATTGATCATTCTAAACTGATCATTGATGCTCATTTATTAAAAGCTAATAAATGAAGCATAATGCCTGACATCACATAGTTTTGGAAAGTTTTGATTACTTGGAGGACTTGTTTAAGCAATTGTAGTCTTAAAATTTATCACAATATAAAAGAATTTAGCTAGCTTCACGTGGGCATTGGATTCGTATTATTATGAGCTCTAAATCAAAAGTTAAAGATGATTTAGTGCGGAAATGTTAAGTTGATCGGCCAGTTAAAGTGATCATTCTAAACTTATCATTGGTGTTCATTGAGTAAAGGAATATAAATGAAGCATAATGCATGGAATCACGCAGTTCGGGATAGATTGGATTACATGGACGATTTGTCGTATCTAATTCTATCTCAAATTTTTTCACAATATAGAAGTTGAGCTAGCTTAACGTGGATATTGGATTCGTGTCATTTTAAGCTCTAAATCAAAAGTTACTGACGATTTAGTGCGGACATGTCAAGTTGATCGGCCAGTTAGAGTGATCATTCTACACTGATAATTGGTGCTTATTGAGGAAAGGCTTATAAATGAAGCATCATGCATGACATCATGCTGTTCGGGATAGATTGGATTACTTGGACACTTTGTTGTATCTATTTCTATCGCAAATTTTGTCACAATATAGAAAATTGAGCTAGATTAACGTGGGCATTGGATTCGTGTCATGCTGAACTCTAAACGTAAGTTACGGAGAATTTAGTGCGGAAATGTCAAGTTGATTGGCCAATTAAAGGGATCATTCTTAACAGAGTATTGGTGCTCATTGACTAAAGGCTTATAAATGAAGCAAAATGCATGGCCCCACGTTGTTTTGGCTAGATTGGATTACTTGAACGCTTTTTTGTATCTATTTCTATCTCAAATTTTGTCACAATATAGAAAACTGAGCTAGCATAACGTGGGCATTGGATTCTTGTCATTTTGAACTCTAATTCAAAAGTTAGGGACGATTTAGTACGGACATGTCAAGTTGATTGGCCAGTTAAAGTGATCATTCTCAACTGATCATTGGTGCTCATTGAGTAAAGGCTTATAAATGAAGCATATGCTGGCATCACGCAATTTTGGCTAGATAGGATTCCTTGAATGCTTTTTCGTTTCTATTTTTCTCTCAAATTTTGTCATAATATAGAAAACCAAGCTACCTTAACATGGGCATTGGATTCGTGTTATTCTGAACTCTAAATCAAAAGTTACGAACGATTTTGTGCGGACATGACAAGTTGATAGCCTAGTTACAGTGACCATTCTAAACTTTTCAGTGGTGCTCATTAAGTAAACGCTTATAAATGAAGCATAAAGCATGGAATCACGCAGTTTTAGATAGCATGAATTACTTGGACGCTTTGTCGTATCTAGTTCTGTCTCAAATTTTTTTACAATATAAAAATTGAGTAGCTTAACGTGGGCATTGGATTCGTATCATTCTTAGCTCTAAATCAAAAGTGACAGACGATTTAGTGCGGATATGTCAAGCTCGGCCAGTTACATTGGTCTTTCTAAACTGATCATTGGTGGTCATTGAGTAAAGACTTATAAATGAAGCATAATGCATGGCATCCGCAGTTTTGGCTAGGTTGGATTACTTGAACGCTTTTTCGTATCTATTTATGTCTCAAATTTTTTCACAATATAGAATATTAAGGTACCTTAACATGGGCATTGGATTCGTGTTATTCGGAGCTCTAAATCAAAAGTCACAAACATTTTAGTGCGGACAAGTCAAGTTGATCGCCTCGTTAAAGTGTATTGACATAGGAAAATGAAATAAGACCTATCTTGTCCTACAAGGCAAGTGTGAGCAATTTAATTCATGGAGGGAAAAGGAGAAAAGGAGGGAAGTTATTATTTTAAATGGTTAATATGGTGATATAGCTGCCTTGGGAGAAGAATCAGAGTGACAAGGACATGTGCATGCTGCACACAGCCTTGGTAACCACATCAAACAGCCGTGACTGCTGCACACAGCCTTGGTAACCACACCAAACGACCATAAGTCTGCTTGCAGCTCCTCCCCTCTCCTCCCATTGGTTGTCAACAAGCTCCTCCTCTATTTAAGCTCATCCACAAGTTTAAATTCGTTTTTGTTTTGTGTTCACATTGTAAATCCTCTATAAAAGCGCTGTAAAGACTCAATATATGAATAAAACTCTTAGGAGATTCTTCTCCAGAAGTCTAAGACATTTTCTCATCTTCTCATGCTTTTCTTTGAGTTTCTGGGTTCAATTGTTCACATTTCTCCTCTCTAATCTCAATATTCTTTCATGGTATCAGAGCATAAGATCATTCTCTTATCTTTTCTACTCAAATCTCTCACTTTCTAATCTAAAATTTTTCAAAATCTCTCAGCCTTTAAACTAAAAACTCACGGTTTTATTCAACCATAAAAGCTGCCTCCTTTGAACTCTTCAAAGCCTAACAATGGAGGATACAGTTCAAATCAGTTCCAGCCTGAACCCTATGGTGATACCAGTAGTTCTCAAAGGCTTGAACTACATATTATGGTCAAGAACCATCAAGACAGCCATTTGTGCCAAAGGACTTTGGAATCACATCTTGGAGGATAATACTCCATCTATAGATGATCCAAAAGAGAAGAAGGATGAGGCAACAAGGAAAGAAGAAGCTAGGTGGTTCCAATAAGATCAATCATTCTTTGGATTCCTCCAAAATTCATTGGACCCATCCATTCTTGAAGCTTATTCACATTGTGAAACCGCCAAGTCTCTTTGGGAGACTCTCAAGAGGGTGTATGGGGATGTTTCAAACCTCAGCCGTGTTTATGAGGTTAAGAAGACTCTCAATGATCTACACCAAGAGGATATGGAGTTCACAAAGTTCCTAGGCAAGTTCCAATCAACATGGTCCGAGCTTGACATGTTGAGACCAAGTTCTATGGATCCAAAGGTGCTTAATGAAAGGAAGGAACAAGACAAGATATTTGGGGTCCTTCTCAGCCTAAATTCTGCCTTTAAGGATGTGATTAAGTCCATCCTAAGAGAGCCAAAACTCCCTGATTTCGAAGAGGTGTGCTCAAGGATTCAAAAGGAGCAAGGCAACATTGGTTTGTTTGGTGGAAAAGGAGAACTAGTCATGGCCAACAAGAGGGTGTTTAAGCAATAGGATTGGAAGAGTGTGATGTGTGAACATTGTAAGAGGAATGGCCACATCAATGACAAGTGCTGAATACTTCATCCTCATCTCAAGCCAAACCGGTTCAAGAATTCCAAAGATAATATCTCTCAAAAGGTTGTGACTGAACCAGCAAGTTCATCCAACCAAGGAGGGAAGCTAGCTATGATTGTATCCATGGAGTATGTTAAGAAGAGTGACTTTGAGGATCTCATCAAGGCCTATGCCTCAAAACTCTCTGGTATCACACTCTACTCCCATAAATTGCTTGATAAACCGGATCATAAGTTGGTAGTGGATTCGGGTGCTTCTCACCATATGATTAACAATGCTAGGTTTTTAAAGAACATTGAACCATGTCTAGGACAAGTAACCGTAGCTGATGGTAAGAGTATTACAATTGAAGGAACCGGAAAATTAGAACTATTTCATAAAGAAAGTACTGCTTTCTTTGTACCTAAGTTTAAGTCTAACCTAGTTTCGGTCAAAAGGGCTACTAAAGACCTGAATTGCAATGTTACTTTTGGGCCTAACAATGTTTACTTTCGGGATATAAAGAGTGGTAAGATACTTGGAAGTGGTGGGACTCAAGATGAGCTATATGTTCTTGAGGACACTCCTCCAAGCAATTCGGATTCCTTAGCTTTCAAATCCTGTGTTTTTGCTAATAAAGATGTCTTATGGCATGCTAGATTAGGACATCCTCATGCTCGTGCTTTAAGCTTAATAATGCCTAATGTTGCTTATGATCACTCAGTTTGTGAGTCTTGTATCCTTGGCAAACATTGTCGTGTTGTTTTCCCTAAATCGTCTACAATTTATGAGCATTGCTTTGATTTAGTACATTCCGATGTTTGGACCTCACCTTGCATGTCTAGAGATAGGAATAAATACTTTGTGACCTTTATAGATGAGAAATCGAAATATACATGGGTTACATTACTTCCATCTAAAGATAGGGTTTATGAGGCATTTATAAACTTTCATAATTATGTTACTAATCAATTCAATGCCAAGATCAAAGTGTTAAGATCAGATAATGGAGGGGAATACACAAGTCTAAGATTCAAAGCTCACTTAAACCAACATGGAATACTACATCAAACTAGCTGCCCACACACACCACAACGAAATGGAGTTGCTGAAAGGAAGAACCGACACTTAATGGAAGTAGCAAGATCCATGATGTTTCATACCAATGTTCCTAAACGTTTTTGGGCAGATGCAGTCTTGGTTGCTTGCTACCTCATCAATCGGATTCCAACCAAAGTCTTGCAAGACATATCCCCATTTGAGGTACTCAATAAAACTAAACCTTCCATTGATCATTTACGTGTATTTGGGTGTGTGTGCTTTGTGTATGTTCCAGGTGATCTAAGAAACAAGTTGGAGGCAAAGAGCATCAAGTGTATGTTCCTTGGATATTCGACAACACAAAAGGGTTATAAGTGCTATGATCCGAGCAACAACAGGACATATGTGTCTAGAGATGTCAAGTTTATAGAAGAACGAAGCTATTATGATCAGAAAGATTGGGAAGGATTGAAGGATCTCTCAAGGTCACCTTCTGATTTGGCTATGAGTTTGAGGTTTCTCTTGAATCATTTGGGAAATGATGTGCCAAAGGATTCAAGACACGAAGAAGCAAGAACCTCAAGTAATTCACAAGATACCCAAGAGAATGAACAAGGGGTGGTAACTCAAGAACCAAATCCAATCCAAGAAGAAGCTATGGCCCTAAACCAAGAACAAGACGACTTGGAAGTGGGTATAGAGGAACCTATTCACCAAATGGAAGAGGAAACGGTTGTAGAGGAGGCTGCACCACCCGTTCAGCAACTAAGGAGGAGTACTAGACTTAGGAAAGACCCATCCAATTGGGTAAACACTAGGGTATTCTACAACAACCAGGCCGTGGCTCATCCCATACAAGCTGTTTGTTCCCTTGACCTCTTGCCATCTAGTCATCAAGCATTCCTTGGAAAGATTGAACAAAATCAGATTCCAAGGACTTATGAAGAAGCTAAGAGCAAGAAAGAATGGTTAGATGCAGTAAGAGATGAGAAGGGAGCTATGGAAAGGAATCGTACATGGGATATACAAGAACTTCCCAAAGGCAAGAAGGCTGTGAGTTCCAAGTGGGTGTTCACCATCAAGCATAAGAGCAATGGGGACATAGAAAGGTACAAGGCACGTCTAGTTGCAAGAGGTTTCACTCAGACATATGGAGAGGACTATACTGATACATTTGCACCGGTGGCTAAGCTACACACTGTAAGGGTTGTTCTTTCACTAGCTACGAATCTGACTTGGGACTTATGGCAAATGGATGTCAAGAACGCATTCCTACAAGGAGAACATGAAGAGGAAGTGTATATGACTCCACCACCAGGCCTCGAAGAACTTTGCAAAGAGGGACAGGTTCTAAGACTTAGGAAGGCAATATATGGGTTTAAGCAGTCACCAAGGGCCTGGTATCACAAATTAAGCTCCACACTTACTTATAATGGGTTTAGGAAATCCCATTCAGATCATACTTTGTTCACTCGTCAAAACCCCAAAGGAATCATGGCGGTCTTGGTTTATGTGGATGACCTTATCATCACAGGAGATGATAAGGAAGGAATTCAGTCCACAAAGGCCTTCTTAAACAGATCATTTGACATCAAGGATCTTGGAGAGTTGAAGTACTTCTTGGGTATTGAAGTGTGTCGGTCTCAGGAAGGGCTCTTTCTATCCCAAACAAAGTATGCTCTTGATCTGTTGGCAGAGACGGGAAAGCTTGGGGCTAAACTGGCCAAAACTCCTCTTGAAGATGGCTACAAGGTCAATGGAAAGGGGGAGAAAGCTGATGAGTTATTTAAGGATGTTCCTCAGTATAGGAGACTAGTTGGGAAGCTGATCTACCTCACTCTCACACGACCAGACTTGTGTTTTGCTGTGAATCAAGGGAGTCATCATATGCAAAAACCTACTGTATATCATTGGAGCATGGTAGAAAGGATCCTTAGATACATCAAAGGATCTCCTGGTCAAGGCATATGGATGGGCAAGAATGGGAACACTGAGATTGTCGGGTATTGTGATGCGGATTTGGCTGGTGATAGGGTGGATAGAAAATCAACCACTGGGTATTGCACCTTCATTGGTGGGAACTTAGTCACTTGGAAGACTAAGAAGCAGAAGGTGGTATCATGTTCTAGTGCTGAAGCAGAATATAGGGCTATGAGGAAGCTGACAAATGAAGTAACTTGGCTCAAAGCGCTCTTGAAAGACTTTGGTATTGAACAACCAGGGTCAATTACATTCCATTGTGATAATCAGGCAGCCATTCACATAGCTTCCAACTCAGTGTTTCACGAGAGGACCAAGCACATAGAGATCGACTGCCATAAGGTTAGGGAGAAAGTTCAAGATGGAACCATTCTGCCATGTTATACAAGGAGTGAAGACCAACTAGCTGACATCTTCACAAAGGCAGCAAGTCTCAAACTTTGCAAGAACATCTTTAGCAAACTTGGGCTTGTTGATTTATCACATCCATGATCAAAGGTCCCCTAATCCAAGAGCAACACACTCTTTTTCCCTTATTAAGGTTTTGTCCCAAGTGGTTTTCCTTAATAATGTTTTTAATGAGGTGTTGCCTTGGGTTCCCAAGCTTAAGACTTTAGGGTGATTCCAAAGTCTTTAGCTTGAGGGGGAGTATTGACATAGGAAAATCAAATAAGACCTATCCTGTCCTACAAAGCAAGTGTGAGCAATTTAATTCATGGAGGGAAACAAAATTTCAGTTTTAATAACAAGGGAAAAGGAGAAAAGGAGGGAAGTTATTATTTTAAATGGTTAATATGGTGATATAGCTGCCTTGGGAGAAGAATCAGAGTGACAAGGACATGTGCATGCTGCACACAGCCTTGGTAACCACATCAAACAGCCGTGACTGCTGCACACAGCCTTGGTAACCACACCAAACGACCATAAGTCTGCTTGCAGCTCCTCCCCTCTCCTCCCATTGGTTGTCAACAAGCTCCTCCTCTATTTAAGCTCATCCACAAGTTTAAATTCGTTTTTGTTTTGTGTTCACATTGTAAATCCTCTATAAAAGCGCTGTAAAGACTCAATATATGAATAAAACTCTTAGGAGATTCTTCTCCAGAAGTCTAAGACATTTTCTCATCTTCTCATGCTTTTGTTTGAGTTTCTGGGTTCAGTTGTTCACATTTCTCCTCTCTAATCTCAATATTCTTTCAAAGTGATCATTCTAAATTGATCACTGATACTCATTAAGTAAACGCTTATAGATGAAACATAAAGCATTTCATCACAAAGTTTGGGATAGAGTTGATTACTTGGACGCTTTACCATATCGAGTTTTGTCTAAAATTGTTCAAAATATAAAAAATTGAGCTAGCTGAATGTCGGTATTGAATTCGTGTCATTCTGAGCTCTGAATCAAAAGTTACGGTTGATTTATTGCAGATATGTCAATTTGATCGGCCAATTAAAGTGATCATTCTAAACTGATCATTGGTGCTCATAGAGTGAAGGCTTATAAATGAAGCATAATGCATGACATCATGCAGTTCGGGATAGATTGGATTACTTGAACGCTTTGTCATATCTATTTCTGTCTCCAATTTGGTCACAATATAGAAAATTGAGCTACCTTAACGTGGGTGTTGGTGTTATTCAGAGATCTAAATAAAAAATTACAGACGATTTAGGGCGTAGATGTCAAGTTGATCGCCTAGTTAAAGTGATCATTCTAAACTGATCATTGGTGCTCATTGAGTAAAGGCATATAAATGGAGCATAATGCATGGTATCACGCTGTTCAGGATAGATTGGATTACATGCACACTTTTTCGTATCTATTGTTATCTGAAATTTTGTCACAATATAGAAATTGAGCTAGATTAACATGGGCATTGGATTCATGACATTCTGAGCTCTAAATAAAAAGTTATGCACGATTTGGTGCGGACATGTCAAGTTGATCGGCCAGTTAAAGTGATCATTCTAAACTGATCATTGGTGCTCATTGAGTAAAGGCTTATAAATGAAGCATAAGGCATGAGGTCATGAAGTTCAGGATAGATTGGATTACTTGGACGCGTTGTCGTATGTATTTCGGTCTCAAATTTTGTCTCAATAAAGAAAATTGAGCTAGCTTAATGTGGGCATTGGATTCGTATCTGTTTTACCTCTAAATCATAAGTTACGGACGATTTAATGCGGAAATATCAAGTTGATCGGGCAGTTAAAGTGATCATTGTAAACTGATCATTGGTGCTCATTGAGTAAAGGCTTATAAATGAAGAATAATGCATGAGATCATGCAGTTCAGGATAGATTGGATTACTAGAACGCTTTTTCATATCTACTTCTATCTCAAATTTTTTTCACAATATAGAAATTGAGCTACCTTTACATGGGCATTGGATTCGTGTTATTATGAGCTCTAAATCAAAAGTTACGGATGATTTATTGCGGACATATCAAGTTGATCGCCTAGTTAAATTGATCATTTTAAACTGATCACTGCTACTCGTTAAGAAAACGCTTATAAATGAAGCATAATGCATGACATCATGCAGTTCGGGATAGATTGGATTTCTCGAACGCTTTGTCGTATCCATTTCTGTCTCAAATTTTGTCTAAATATAGAAAATTGAGCTAGCTTAACGTTTGCATTGCATTCATGTCATTTTGAGCTCTAAATCAAAAGTTAGGGACGATTTAGTGCGGGCATGTCAAGTTGATCTGCTAGTTAAAGTGATCATTCTAAACTAATTATTGGTGCTCATTGAGTAAACGCTTATAAATGAATCATAACGCATGGCAGCATGGATTTTTAGTTGGATTGGATTATTTGAATGCCTTTTGTACCTATTTATGTCTAAAATTTTGTCACAATATAGAAAATTGAGCTACCTTAACGTGGGGATTCGATTCATGTCACTCTGAGATCTAAATAAAAAGTAAGGGACGATTTAGTGTAGACATGTCAAGTTTATCGGCCAGTTAATGCGATCATTCTAAACTGATCGTTGGTTCTCATTGAGAAAAGGCTTATAAATGAAGCATAATGCATAGCATCACACAGTTTTTGTTAGA
This sequence comes from Pugionium cornutum, assembly GCA_018901935.1. Lineage (NCBI taxonomy): Eukaryota > Viridiplantae > Streptophyta > Magnoliopsida > Brassicales > Brassicaceae > Pugionium > Pugionium cornutum. The sequence continues at coordinate 29,227,660 of CM032163.1, forward strand.
TTGGATTGATTGAATGCTTTTCGTATCTATGTCTATCTCAAATTTGTCACAATATAGAAAATTGAACTAGTTTAACGTAGGCGTTGGATTGGTGTTATTCCGAGCTCTAAATAAAAAAATTATGGATGATTTAGTGCGTAGATGTCAAGTTGATCTCCTAGTTAAAGTGATCATTCTAAACTGATCGTTGGTATAAATGAAGCATAAAGCATGGCACCACGCAGTTTGGGGTAGAGTGGATTACATTGATGCTTTGTCGTATCTAGTTCTGCCTAAAAATTTTTCACAAAATTAAAAATTGATCTAGCTTATCATGTGCATTAGTTTCGTGTCATTCTGAGCTCTAAATCAAAAGTTACAGATGATTTAATGTGGACATGTCAAGTTGGTCGGCCCATTCAAGTGATCATTCGAAACTCATCATTGGTGGTCATTGAGTAAAGGCATATAAATCAGCATAATGCATGCCATCACGCAGTTCGGGATAGATTGGATTACATGGATGGTTTGTCATATCGATTTCTGTCTCAAATTTTGTCCAAATATAGAAATTGAGTTAGCTTAACGTGGGCATTGTATTCGTATCAGTTTTAGCTCTAAATCATAAGTTACGGACGATTTAATGCGGAAATGTCAAGTTGAACGTGCAGTTAAAGTGATCATTCTAAACTAATCATTGGTGCTCATCAGTTAAGGCTTATAAATGAAGCATAATGCATGACATCATGCAGTTGAAGATAGATTCGATTACTTGAACGCTTTGTCTTATCTATTTATGTCTCAAATTTTGTCACAATATAGATTGATTGGCCAGTTAAAGTGATCATTCTAAACTTATCATTAGTGCTCATTGAGTTAAGGCTTATAAATGAAGCATAATGCATGACATCACGCAGTTCAGGATAGAATGGATACTTGAACGCTTTTTTGTATCTATTTCTATCTCAAATTTTGTCATAATATAGAAAATTGAGCTAGTTTAATGTGGGCATTGGATTCGAGTCAGTTTTAGCTCTAAAACATATGTTAGGGACGATTTAATGTGGAGATGTCAAGTTGATCGGGCAGTTAAAGTGATCATTCTAAACTGATCATTCCTGCTCATGGGGTAAAGGCTGATAAATGAAGCATAATGCATTGCATCACGCAGTTTTGGCTAGATTTGATTACTTGAACGCTTTTTCGTATCTATTTATGTCTCGAAATTTTTCACAACATAGAAAATTGAGGTACCTTAACGTGGGCATTGGATTTGTGTTATTCTGAGCTCTAAATCAAAAGTCTCGGACATTTTAGTGCAGACAAGTCAAGTTGATCGCCTCGTTAAAGTGATCATTCTAAATTGATCACTGATACTCATTAAGTAAACGCTTATAGATGAAACATAAAGCATTTCATCACAAAGTTTGGGATAGAGTTGATTACTTGGACGCTTTACCATATCGAGTTTTGTCTAAAATTGTTCAAAATATAAAAAATTGAGCTAGCTGAATGTCGGTATTGGATTCGTGTCATTCTGAGCTCTGAATCAAAAGTTATGGATGATTTATTGCAGATATGTCAATTTGATCAGCCAATTAAAGTGATCATTCTAAACTGATCATTGGTGCTCATAGAGTGAAGGCTTATAAATGAAGCATAATGCATGACATCATGCAGTTTGGGATAGATTGGATTACTTGAACGCTTTGTCATATCTATTTCTGTCTCCAATTTGGTCACAGTATAGAAAATTGAGCTACCTTAACGTGGGCGTTGGTGTTATTCAGAAATCTAAATAAAAAATTACAGACGATTTAGGGCGTAGATGTCAAGTTGATCGCCTAGTTAAAGTGATCATTCTAAACTGATCATTGGTGCTCATTGAGTAAAGGCATATAAATGAGGCATAATGCATGGTATCACGCAGTTCAGGATAGACTGGATTACATGGACACTTTTTCGTATCTATTGTTGTCTGAAATTTTGTCACAATATAGAAATTGAGCTAGCTTAACGTGGGCATTGGATTCGTGTCATGCTGAGTTGTAAATCAAAAGTTACGGATGATTTGTTGCGGACATGTCAAAGTGATCGGCCAGTTAAAGTGATCAATCTAAAGTGATCATTGGTGATGATTGAGTAAAGGCTTATAAATGAAGCATAATGCTTGAGATCATGCAGTTCAGGATAGATTAGATTACTTGGACCCTTTGTTGTATCTATTTTGGTCTCGGATTTTGTCTCAATATAGAAAATTGAGCTAGCTTAACGTGGGCATGGATTCGTATCAGTTTTAGGTCTAAATCATAAGTTACAGACGATTTAATGAAGAAATGTCAAGTTGATCGGGCAGATAAAGTGATCATTGTAAACTAATCATTGGTGCTCATTGAGTAAAGACTTATAAATAAAGCATAATGGATGGCATCATGCAGTTTTAGCTAGATTGGATTACTTGAAAGGTTTTTCAAATCTACTTGTATCTCAAATTTTGTCACAATATAGAACATTGAGCTACCTTTACATGGACATTGGATTCGTGTTATTCTGAGCTCTAAATTAAAAGTTATGGATGATTTATTGCGGACATGTCAAGTTGATCGCCTAGTTAAAGTGATCATTTTAAACTGATCATTGGTACTCGTTATGTAAACGTTTATAAATGAAGCATAATGCATGATATCATGCAGTTTGGGATAGATTGGATTATTTGAACGCTTTGTTGTCTCCGTTTCTGCCTCAAATTTTGTCTAAATATAGAAAATTGAGCTAGCTTAACGTTGGCATTGGATTCATGTCAGTTTGAGCTATAAATCAAAAGTTAGGGATGATTTAGTGCGGGCATGTCAAGTTGATCTTCCAGTTTAAAGTGATCATTCTAAGCTGATCATTGTTGCTCATTGAGTAAATGCATATAAATGAATCATAATGCATGACAGCACGCATTTTTGGCTGGATTGGATTATTTGAATGCCTTTTTGTATATATTTTTGTCTAAACGTTTGTCACAATATAGAAAATTAAGCTACCTTAACGTGGGCATTGGACTCATGTCATTTTGAGCTCTAAATAAAACGTTAGAGACGATTTAGTGCACACATGTCAAGTTGATCGGCATGTTAAAGCGATCATTCTAAACTGATCATTGGTGCTCATTGAGAAAAGGCTTATAAATGATGTATAATGCATAGCATCACGCAGTTTTCGTTAGATTGGATTGATTGAACGCTTTTCGTATCTATTTCTGTCTCAAATATGTCACAACAAAGAAAATTGAGCTAGCTTAACGTGGCCGTTGTATTGGTGTTGTTCAGATCTATAAATAAAAAATTACGTACGATTTAGTGCGTAGATGTCAAGTTGATCGCCTAGTTAAAGTGATCATTCTAAACTGATCATTGGAACTCATTAAGTAAACGCTTATAAATGAAGCATAAAGCATGGCACCACGCAGCTTGGGATAGAGTCGATTACTTTGATGCTTTGTTGTATCTAGTTCTGCCTCAAATTTTTTCACAAAATAAAAAATTGAGCTAGCTTATCATGTGCATTGGTTTCGTGTCATTCTGAGCTCTAAATCAAAAGTTATAGACGATTTAATGTGGACATGTCAAGTTTATAGGCCAATTAAAGTTATCATTCGAAACTGATCATTGGTGCTCATTGAGTAAAGGCATATAAATGAGCAAAATGCATAGCATCACGCAGTTCGGGATAGATTGGATTACATGGACGCTTTGTCATATCGATTTCCGTCTCAAATTTTGTCCCAATATAGAAATTGAGCTAGCTTAATATGGGCATTGTATTCGTGTAAGTTTTATCTCTAAATCAAAAGTTACGGACGATTTAATGCCAAAATGTCAAGTTGAACGGGATGTTAAAGTGATCATTCTAACTAATCATTGGTGCTCATTGAGTAAAGGCTTATAAATAAAGCATAATTGATGGCATCATGCAGTTTTAGCTAGATTGGATTACTTGAACACTTTTTCATATCTACTTCTAGCTCAAAATTTTTAACAATATAGAAAATTGAGCGACCTTTACATGGGCATTGGATTCGTATTATTTTTATGAGCTCTAAATCAAAAGTTACAGATGATTTATTGCGGATATATCAAGTTTATCGAATAGTTAAATTGATCATTTTAAACTGATCACTGGTACTCGTTAAGTAAACTCTTATAAATAAAGCATAATGCATGACATCATGCAGTTCGGGATAGATTGGATTTCTCGAACGCTTTGTCGTATCCATTTCTGTCTCAAATTTTGGTCTAAATATAGAAAATTGAGCTAGCTTAACGTTTGCATTGCATTCTTGTCGAGCTCTAAATCAAAAGTTAGGGACGATTTAGTGTGGGCATGTCAAGTTGATCTGCGAGTTAAAGTGATCATTCTAAACTGATCCTTGGTGCTCATTGAGTAAACGCTTATAAATGAATCATAATGCATGGCAGCCTGCATTTTTAGCTGGATTGGATTATTTGAATGCCTTTTTGTACATATTTCTGTCTAAAATTTTGTCACAATATAGAAAATTGAGCTACCTTAACGTGGGCATTGGATTCATGTCATTCTGATATCTAAATAAAAAGTTAGGGATGATTTAGTGCAGACTTGTCAAGTTTATCGGCCAGTTAATGCGACCATTCCAAACTGATCATTGGTGCTCAATGAGAAAAAGCTTATAAATGAAGCATAATGCATAGCATCACGCAGTTTTCGTTAGATTGGATTGATTGAATGCTTTTCGTATCTATTTCTATCTCAAAATTGTCACAATATAGAGAATTGAACTAGTTTAACATGGGCGTTGGATTGGTGTTATTCAGAGCTCTAAATCAAAAAATTTTGGACGATTTAGTGCGTAGATGTCAAGTTGATCGCCTAGTTATAGTGATCATTCTAAACTGATTATTGGTACTCCTTAAGTAAATGCTTATAAATGAAGCATAAAGCATGGCACCACGCAGCTTGGGATAGAGTGGATTATCATATATAGTTCTGCCTCAAATTTTTTCACAAATAAAAAATCGATCTAGCTTATCATGTGCATTTCTTTCGTGTCATTCTGAGCTCTAAATCAAAAATTACAGATGATTTAATGTGGACATGTCAAGTTGATCGGCCAATTAAAGTGATCATTCGAAACTCATCATTGGCGCTCATTGAGTAAAAGCATATAAATGAGCAGTTCAGGATAGATTGGATTACACAAACACTTTGTCATATCGATTTCTTTCTCAAATTTTGTCCCAATAGAGAAATTGAGCTAGCTTAACGTAGGCATTAGATTCGTATATGTTTTAGCTCTAAATCATAAGTTACAGACGATTTAATGCGGAAATGTCAAGTTGAACGTGCAATTAAAGTGATCATTCTAAACTAATCATTGGTGCTCATCAGTAAAGGCTTATAAATGAAGCATAATGCAAGACATCATGCAGTTCAAGATAGATTCGATTACTTGAACGCTTTGTCTTATCTATTTATGTCTCAATTTTTGTCACAATATAGATTGATTGGCCAGTTAAAGTGATCATTCTAAACTGATCATTAGTGCTCATTGAGTAAAGGCTTATAAATGAAGCATAATGCATGACATCACGCAGTTCAGGATAGATTGGATACTTGAACGCTTTTTTGTATCTATTTCTGTCTCAAATTTTGTCATAATATAGAAAATTCAGCTAGCTTAATGTGGGCATTGGATTCGAGTCAGTTTTAGCTCTAAAACATATGTTAGGGACGATTTAATGTGGAGATTTCAAGTTGATCGGGCAGTTAAAGGGATCATTCTAAACTGATCATTCGTGCTCATTGAGTAAAGGCTTATAAATGAAACATAATGCATGGCATCACGCAGTTTTGGCTAGATTTGATTACTTGAACGCTTTTTCGTATCTATTTATGTCTCGAAATTTTTCACAACATAGAAAATTGAGGTACCTTAACGTGGGCATTGGATTTGTGTTATTCTGAGCTCTAAATCAAAAGTCTCGGACATTTTAGTGCAGACAAGTCAAGTTGATCGCCTCGTTAAAGTGATCATTCTAAA
>CM032163.1:29234166-29383758 GCA_018901935.1 Pugionium cornutum
GCTTGTATCACTATGTCTGTCTCAAATTTTGACACAATATAGAAAATTTAGCTAGGTTAACGTGTGCATTTAATTCGTGTCCTTGTGAGCTCTAAATCAAAAGTTATGGACGATTTAGTGTGGACATGTCAAGTTGATCGGCCAGTTAAAGTTATAATTCTAAACTGATAATTGTTGCTCATCAAGTTAAGGCTTATAAATGAAGCATAACACATGGCATCGCATAGTTTTGGATAGCTTGGATTACTTGGATATTTTATTGTATCTATTTCTGTCTCAAATATTGTTACACTATAGAAAATTTAGCTAGCTTAACGTGGGCATTGGATTTGTGTCATTCTGAGCTCTAAATAAAAAAATTACTGACAATTTAGTGCGGACATATCAAGTTCAGTGGCTAGCTAAAGTGATCATTCTAAACAGATCATTGGTGCTCATTGAGTAAAGGCTTATAAATGAAGCATAAAGCATGGCATCAAAATGTTTGGATAGATTAGATTACTTGGATGTTTTTCGTCTCAATTTCTATCTCAAAATTTGTCAAATTATAGAAAACTGAGCTTCTTTATCATGGGCATTTGATTTGTGACATTCTGAGCTCTAAATCAAAAGTTATGGACGATTTAGTGTGAGCATGTCAAGTTGATCGGCCAGTTGATATGATTATTCTAAAATGATCATTGGTGCTCATTGGATAAGGGGTTATAAATAAAGTTTAATGCATGGAATCACGGAGTTCGGGATAGATTGGATTATTTGGACTCTTTTTCTGATCAAGTTCTGTCTCAAATTTTGTCACATTATAGAAAATTGAACTAGCTTAATGTGGGCATTGGATTCGTATCATTTTGAGCTAGAAATCATAATTTATGGACGATTTAGTGCAGATATGATAAGTTGATCGGCCAGTTAAAATGATCATTCTAAACTGATCATTGGTGCTCATTGAGTAAAAGCATATAAATGAAAAATAATGCATGGCATCACGCAGTTTGGGAAGGATTGGATTACTTGGATGCTTTTAAATTTTGTCACAATATAGAAAATTGAGCTAGCTTAACGTGGGCATTTGATTCATGGATTTCTGAGCTCTAAATCGAAAGTTACGGAATATTTGTGCGGACATGTCAAGTTGATCAGTTATTTAAAGGGATCATTCTAAACTGATCATTGGTGCTCATTAAGTGAAAGCTTATAAATGAAGCACAACACATGGCATCACATAGTTTTGGATAGATTGGATTACTTGGACGCTTTGTCATATGAAGTTATGTATCAAATTTTTTCACAATATAGAAAATTGAGGTAGCTTAATGTGGGCATTCGATTCGTATCATTCTGAGATATAAATGAAAAGTTATGGACGATATAGAGCAGACACGTCAAGTTGATCGACTAGTTAAAATGATCATTCTAAAGTGATCGTTGGCTCATTGAGTAAAAGCTTATAATGAAGAATAATGCATGGCATCACGCAGTTTGGGATAGAATGGATTACTTGGACGCTTTGTCGAATCTATTTCCGTCTCAAATTTTATCACAATAAAGAAAACTGAGCTAGCTTAACGTAAGCATAGGATTCGTGTCATTCTGAGCTCTAAATCAGAAGTTACGGATGATTTAGTGCGAACATGTCAAGTTAATCGGATAGTGAAAGTGATTATTCTAAATTGAACATTGGTGCTAATTGATTAAATGCTTATAAATAAAGCATAATGCATAACATCACACAGTTTTCGATAGATTGGATTACTTGGACGCTTTGACGTACTTATTTCTTTTTCAAATTTTTTTATACTATAGAAAATTGAGCTAGCTTAACATGGGAATTGATCTGCGTGTTTCTGAGCTCTAAATGACAAGTTACGGATGATTTAGTACGGACAATTTAGTGCAGACATGTCAAGTTGATCGGCAAATTAAAATGATCATTCTAAACTGATCATTGGTGCTCATTGATTAAAATCTTATAAATGAAAAATAATGCATGGCATCACGCAGTTTGGGATGGATTTGATTACTAGGTCTCTTTGTCGTATCTATTTCTGTCTCAAATTTTATCACAATATAGAAAATTGAGCTAACTTAACATGGTCATTGGATTAGTGCCAGTATGAGCTCTCAATCAAATGTTATGGAGTATTTAGTGCGGACATGTCAAGTTGATCGGCCAATTAAAATGATCATTCTAAACTGATCATTGGTTCTCCTTAAGTAAAGTCTAATAAATGAAGCATAACGCATTGCATCACACAATTTTTGACAGATTGGATTACTTGGATGCTTTGTCATATCTATTTCTGTCTCAAATTTTGTTACAATATAGAAAACTGAGCTAGATTAACATGGGCATTGGATTTGTGTCATTCTGAGTTCTAAATCAAAAGTTACGGACGATTTAGTGAGGACATGTCCAGTTTATCGGCGAGTTAAAATTATCATTATAAACTGATCATTGGTGCTCATTAGATAAAGGCTTATAGACAAGGCATAAAGAATGGCATGACGCAGTTTGGGATAGATTGGAGTACTTGGACGTTTTGTCGTATCTAGTATTGTTTTAATTTTTCCACTATATAGAAAATTGAACTAGCTTAATATGCGCATTCGATTCGTGTCATTCAGAGCTATAAATCACAAGTTATGAACGATTTAGTGTAGATATGCCAGTTAAAATGAATATTGTAAAAAGATCATTGCTGGTCACTGAGTAAAAGCTTTTAAATGAAGAATAATGCATGGCATTACGCAGTTTGGATTTACTGGATTACTTTGACACTCTGTCGTATATATTTCTGTCTCATATTTTATCAGAATATAGAACATTGAGCTAGATTAATGTACGCATTGGATTCGTGTCATTCTATGGATGATTTAGTGCGGACGTGCCAAGTTGATCGACAAGTGTAAGTGATCATTCTAAACTGATCATTGGTGCTTATTAAGTAAAAGGCTTATAAATGAGGCATAAAGCATGGCATCAGGCAGTTTTGGATAGATTGGAGTACTTTGCCTCTTTGTCATATCTAATTCTATTTCAAATTTTTTCGCAATATAGAAAATTAAACGAGCCTAATATGGGCATTGGATTCGTGTCATTCTGAACTATAAATCAAAAGTTATGGATGATTTAGTTCAGATATGTCAAGTTGATCGGCCAATTAAAATGAACATTCTAAACAGATCGTTGGTGGTCATTGAGTAAAAGCTTATAAATGAAAAATAATGAACGGCATCACGCAGTTTGGGATTTACTGGATTACTTGGACGCTCGGTCATATCTATTTCTGTCTCAAATTTTTTCACAATAAAAAATTGAGCTAGCTTAACGTAAGCATTGGATTCGTGTCATTTGGAGCTCTAAATCAAAAGTTACGGATATTTAGTGCGGACATGTCAGCTTGATCGTCCAGTAAAAGTGATCATTCTAAACTGATCATTGGTGCTCATTAAGTAAAAGGCTTATAAATGAGGCATAAAGCATGGCATCAGACAGTTTGGGATAGATTGGATTACTTTGACGCTTTGTCTTATCTACTTCTGTTTCAAATTTTGTCACAATATAAAAAAATTGAACTAGCTTAATGTGGGCATTGGATTCGTAACATTCTGAGCTATAAATCAAAAGTTATGAATGATTTAGTGCAGAAATGTCAAGTTGATCGGCAAGTTAAAATGAACATTGTAAACAGATCGTTGGTGGTCATTGAGTAAAAGCTTATAAATGAAGAATTATGCATGACATCACGCAGTTTGGGATTTACTGTATTACTTGGACGCTTTGTCGTATCTATAATTCTGTCTCAAATTCTGTCACAATATAGAAAATTGAGCTAGCTTAACGAGGGCATTTAATTTGTGTCATTCTGAGCTCTAAATCAAAAGTTACGGATGATTTAGTGCGAACATGTCAAGTTGATCGGCAAGTTAAAGTGATCATTCTGAATTGATCATTGGTCCTGATAGAGTAAAGACTTATAAATGAAGCATAACGCATGGCATTACTGTATTACTTGGACGCTTTGTCGTATCTAGTTTTGTCTCAAATTTTGTCACAATATATAAAATTTAAGTAGCTTAATGTGGGAATTGGATTCATGTCATTCCGAGCTATAAATGAAAAGTTATGGACAATATAGTGTTTACTTGTCAAGTTGATCGGCTAGTTAAAATTATCATTTCAAACTCACAGTTGGTGCTCATTGAGTAAAATTTATAAATAAAGAATAATGCAAGGCATCACGCAGTTTGTGATACACTGGATTACCTAGATGCTTTGTCGTATCTATTTCAGTCTCAAATTTTGTCATAATATAGAAATCTGAGCTAGTATAACGTGGGCGTTTGATTGGTGTCATTCTGAGCTCTAAATCACAAGTTACGGACGATTTAGTGCGGTCATGTCAATTTGATTGGCCAGCTAAAGTGATCATTCTAAACTGATCATTGGTGCTGATTCAGTTAAGGCTTATAAATGAAGCATAATGCATGGATCACGTAGTTTTGGATAGATTGGATTACTTGGATGCTTTGTCGTATCTAGTTATGTCTCACATTTTGTTACACTATAAAAAATTGAGGTAACTTAACATGGGCATTAGGTTCGTGTGTTTCTGAGCTAAAAATTAAACGTTATGGCCGACTTAGTGCGGACTATTTAGAGTGGACATGTCAAGTTGATCGGCAAGTCAAAATGATCATTATAAACTGATCATTGGTGCTGATTGAGTAAAATCTTATAAATGAAGCATAATGCATGGCATCACACAGTTTGGGTTATATTGGATTACTTGGATGCTTTGTCGTATCTAATTATGTTTCAAATTTTGTCACAATATAGAAAGTTGAGCAAGCTTAATGTGGGCATTGGATTCGTGTCATTCTAAGCTATAAATAAAAAGTTATGGACGACATAGTGCAGACATGTCAAGTTGATTGGGCACTTAAAATGATCATTATAAACTGATCATTGGTGCTAATTAAGTAAAAACTTATAAATGAATCATAAAGCATGGTAGCAAGTAGTTTGGATAGATTGGATTTCTTGGACGCTTTCTCATATCTCTTTCAATCTCAAATTTTGTCACAATATAGAAAATTAAGCTAGTTTAACATGGGCATTGGATTCGTTTCATTGTGAGCTCTAAATAAAAAATTACGAACAACTTAGTGCGGAAATGTCAAGTTAATCGGCCAGCAAAGTGATCATTCAAAACTGATCATTGGTGCTCAGTGATTAAAGGCTTAGAAATGAAGCACAATGCATGGCATCACACAGTTTGGGTTTTATTAGTTTACTTGCACGCTTTGTCGTATCTAGTTCTGTTTCAAGTTCTGTCATAATATAGAAAATTGAACTAGCTTAATGTGGCCATTGGATTCGTGTCATTCTTAACTGCAAATCAAAAGTTATGGACGATATTGTTAGTTTATCGGCCAGTTAAAATGATCATTCTAAACTGATCATTGGTGCTCATTGAGTAAAAGCTTATAAATGAAGCATAAAACATCGCAACACGTAGTTTGGATAAATTGAATTACTTGGATGCTTTGTCGTCTCTATTTCGTCTCAAATTTTATCACAATATCGAAAATTGAGCTAGCTTAACGTGGGCATTGGATTCATGTCATTCTGAGCTCTAAATAAAATATAAAGACGATTTAGTGGGGACATGTTAAGTTGATCGGCCAGTTAAAGTGATAATTCTAAAGTGATCATTGGTGCTCATCGTGTAAAAGCTTATAAATGGAGCATAATGCATGGGATCACACAGTTTGGGATAGATTCGATTACTTGGACGCTTTGTCGTATATAGTTCTGTCTCAAATTTTATCACAATATAGAAAATTAAACTAGCTTAATGTGTGCAATTGATTGCTTTCATTCTAAGCTATAAATCAAAATTTATGTACGATTTAGTGCAGACATGACAAGTTGATCGGCCAGTTAAAATGATCATTCTAAACTAATATTTGGTGCTTATTGAGTAAAAGCTTATAAATGAAAAATAATGCATGGCATCAAGCATTTTGGGAATGGTTGGATTACTTATACGCTTTGTCATATCTATTTCTGTCTCAAATTTTGTTACACAATAGAAATTGAGCTAGCTTATCGTGGGCATTGGATTCGTGTGTTTTTGAGCTCTAAATCCAAAGTTACGGATGATTTAGTGTGGACATGTCAAGTTTATCAGCCTGTTAAAGTGATCATTATAAAAATATCATTGGTGCTCATTAAGTAAAGGCTTATAAATGAAGCATAAAGCATGGCAGAAAGTAGTGTGGATAGATTGGATTACTTTGATTCTTTGTCGTTTCTATTTCTGTCCCAAATTTTTTCACAATATAAAAATTGAGCTAGTTTAACGTGGGCATTGGATTCGTGTCATTCGGATCTCTTAATCAAAAATTACGGATGATTTAGTGCGCACTTGTCAAGTTGATCGACCAGTTAAAGTGATCATGCTAAACTCATCATTGGTGCTCATTGAGTAAAGGGTTACAAATCAAGCATAAAGCATGACAGCGAGTAGTTTGGATTGAGTGGATTACTTGGACGCTTTCTCGTCTCTATTTCAGTCTCAAATTTTTTCACAATATAAAAATTGAGCTAGCTTAACGTGGGCATTGGATTTGTGTCATTATGAGCTCTAAATAAAAAATTATGGATGATTTAGTGCAGACATGTCAAGTTGATCGGCCAGTTAAAGTGATCATTCTAAGCTGATCACTGGTGCTCATTAGTTAAAGGCTTATAAATGAAGAATAATGCATGACATCACACAGTTTGAGTTTGCTTGGATTACTTGCACGCTTTATCGTATCTAGTTCTGTTTCAAATTGTGTCACAATATAGAAAATTGAACTAGCTTAATGTGGTCATTGGATTTCTGTCATTCATAGCTATAAATCAAAAGTTATGGAAGATATTGTTGGTTGATTTTCCAGTTAAAATGATCATTCTAAACTGATGGTGCTCATTGAGTAAAACCTTATAAATGAAGCATAAAGCATGGCAGCAAGTAGTTTTGATAGATTGGATTACTTGTACCCTTTTTCGTCTCTATTTTTCTCTAAAATTTAGTCACAATACGAAAACTTGAGCTAGCTTAATGTGGTCATTGGATTCGTGTCATTCTGAGATATAAATCAAAAGTTATGGACGATATAGTGCAGACATGTCAAGTTGATCGTCCACTTAAAATGATCATTCTAAACTGATCATTGGTGCTAATTGAGTAAAAGCTTATAAATGAAGTATAAAGCATGGCAACAAAAAATTTAGATAGATTGGATTACGTGGATGCTTTGTAGTCTCTATTTCTGTCTCAAATTTTATCACAATATTGAAAATTGAGTTAGCTTAACGTGGGCATTGGATTCGTGTCATTCCTAGCTCTAAATCAAAAGTTACGTACGTTTTAGTGGGACATGTCAAGTTGATTGGATAGTTAAAGTGATCATTCTAAACTTATCATTGGTGCTAATTGTGTAAAGGTTGTTAAATGGAGCATAATGCACGACATCACACAGTTTGGGATAGATTCGATTAATTGGACGCTTTCTCATATCTAGTTCTGTCTCAAATTTTATCACAATATAGAAGATTTAACTAGCTTAATGTGTGCGATTGATGAGCTATAAATCAAAATTTATGGACGTTTTAGTGCAGATATGACAAGTTGATCGGCCAGTTAAAATGATCATTCTAAACTGATCATTGGTGCTCATTCAGTAAAAGCTTATAAATGAAAAATAATGCATGACATCATACAATTTGGGATGTATTGGATTACTTATACGCTTTGTCATATCTATTTCTGTCTCAAATTTTGTTACACTATAGAGATTGAGATAACTTAATGCGGGCATGGGATTCGTGTGTTTTTGAGCTCTAAATAAAAAGTTACGGACGATTTAATGGGGACATGTCAAGTTGATTGGCCTGTTAAAGTGATCTTGCTAAAAATATCATTGGTGCTCATTAAGTAAAGGCTTATAACTGAAGCATAAATCATGGAAGCAAGTAGTTTGGATAGATTGGATTTATTTGATGCTTTGTCGTCTCTATTACTGTCTCAAAATTAATCAAAATATAGAAAATTGGACTAGCTTAATGTGGGCATAGGATTCGTCTCATTCGGAGCTCTTAATCAAAAGTTACGGCCGATTTAGTGCACACTTGTTAAGTTGATCTACCAGTTAAAGTGATCATTCTAAACTCATCATTGGTGCATATTGAGAAAAGGGTTTTAAATGAAGCATAAAGCATGACAGCAAGTAGTTCGGATAGAGTGGATTACTTGTACGCTTTGTCTTCTCTATTTTTGTTTCAAATTTAGTCACAATATGGAAAATTGAGCTAGCTTAATGTGGTCATTGGATTCGTGTCATCCTGAGCTATAAATCAAAAGTTATGGACGATATAGTGCAGACATGTAAAGTTGATCATCCAGTTAAAATGATCATTCTAAACTGATCATTGGTGCTCATTGAGTAAAAACTTATAAATGAAGCATAAAGCATGGCAACAAAAAGTTTGGATAGATTGGATTACGTGGATGCTTTGTTGTCTCTATTTCTGTCTCAAATTTTGTCACAATATTGAAAACTGAGTTAGCTTAACGTGGGCATTGGATTCGTGTCATTCTTAGCTCTAAATCAAAAGTAACTTACGATTTAGCGAGACATGTCAAGTTGATTGGCAGTTAAATTGATCATTCTAAACTTATCATTGGTGCTCATTGTGTAAAGGTTGTTAAATGGAGCAAATTGCACGACATCACACAGTTTGGGATAGATTCGATTCATTGGACACTTTCTAATATCTAGTTCTGTTTCAAATTTTATCACAATATAGAAATTTTAACTAGCTTAATGTGTGCAATTGATTCGTGTCATTCTGATCTATAAATCAAAATTTATGGACGATTTAGTGCAGATATGACAAGTTGATCGGCCAGTTAAAATGATCATTCTTAACTGATCATTGGTGCTCATTAAGTAAAGGCTTATAAATATAGTATAATGCATGGCATCATGTAGTTTTGGATAGACTGGATTACTTGGACGCATTGTCGTATCTAGTCATATCTCAATTTTCTCACAAGATAGAAAACTGAACTAGATTAATGTGGACAATTAGATTCGTGTAATTATAAGGTACAAATCAAAAGTTATGTACGATTTAGTGCAGACATGTCAAACTGATCGGCCAGTGAAAATGATCATTAAAAACTGATCATTGGTGCTCATTGAGTAAACGGTTATAAATGAGCAATAATGCATAGCATCACGCTGTTTGGGATAGACTGGATTACTTGAACGCTTTGTCGTATCTATTTATTTCTTAAATTTTGTTCCAATATAGAAAATTGAGGTAGTTTAATGTGGGCATTGGATACGTACCATTCCGAGCTTTAAAAAAAGGTTACAGACGATATAGTGTGGACATGTCAACTTGATCAGCCTGTTACAATGACCATTCTTAACTGATCATTGGTGCTCATTAAGTAAAAGCTTATAAATGAAGCATAATGCTTGGTATCACGTAGTTTTGGATAGATTGGATTAGTTGGATGCTTTGTCGTATCTAGTTCTGTTTCAAATTTTTGTCACAATATAGAAAATTGAACTATCTTAATGTGGGCATTAGATTCATGTAATTCAGAGCTATAAATCAAAAGTTATGGACAATATAGTGCAGTCATGTCAAGTTGATCGTCCAGTTAAAATGATCATCCTAAACTGATTATTTGTGCTCATTGAGTAAAAACTTATAAATGAATCATAAAGCATGACAGCAAGTAGTTTGGATAGATTGGATTACTTGTACGCTTTGTCGTCTCTATTTCTATCTTAAATTTTGTCACAGTATAGAAAATTGAGCTAGGTTAACGTGGCATTGGATTCATGTCATTCTGAGCTCCAAATCAAAAATTTTGGACGATTTAGTGCGGACATGTCAAGTTGATTGCACAGTTAAGGTTATCATTCTAAACTGATCATTGGTGCTCACTGAGTAAAGGCTTATAAATGAAGCATAATGCATGGCATCACACAGTTTGGGTTTTATTGGATTACGTGGATGCTTTGTCGTATCTAATTCTGTTTCAAATTTTATCACAATATAGAAAAGTGAGCTAGATTAATGTGGGCATTGGATTCGTGTCATTCTAAGCTATAAATCAAAAGTTATGAATGACATAGTGCAGACATGTCAAGTTGATCGGGCAGTTAAAATGATAATTCTAAACTGATCACTGGTGCTAATTAAGTAAAAGCTTATAAATGAAGCATAAAGCATGGTAGCAAGTAGTTTGGATAGATTGAAATTCTTGGACTCTTTGTCATCTCTCTTTCAATCTCAAATTTTGTCACAATTTAGAAAATTAAGCTAGCTTAACGTGGGCATTGGATTTGTGTCATTGTGAGCTCTAAATAAAAAATTACGGACGATTTAGTGCGGAAATGTCAAGTTGATCGGCCAGCAAAGTGATCATTCAAAACTGATCATTGGTGCTCAGTGATTAAAGGCTTATTAATGAAGCATAATGCATGGCATCACGCAGTTTAGGTTTTATTGGATTACTTCCATGCTTTGTCGTATCTAGTTCGGTTTCAAGTTCTGTCATAATATAGAAAATTGAACTAGCTTAATATGGACATTGGATTCATGTCATTCTTAGATGTAAATCAAAAGTTATGGACGATTTTGTTAGTTTATCGGCTAGTTAAAATGATCATGCTAAACTGAACATTGGTGCTCATTGAGTAAAAGCTTATAAATGAAGCATAAAACATGGCAACAAGTAGTTTGGATAGATTGAATTACTTGGATGCTTTGTCGTCTCAATTTCGTCTCAAATTTTGTTACAATATCGAAAATTGAGCTAGCTTAACGTGGGCATTGGATTCGTGTCATTCTGAGCTCTAAAAAAATATAAGGACGATTTAGTGGGGACATGACAAGTTGATCGGCCAGATAAAGTGATCATTCTAAACTAATCATTGGTGCTCATCGTGTAATGGCTTATAAATGGAGCATAATGCATGGCATCACACAGTTTGCGACAGATTCGATTACTTGTAATCCAATCTGTACAACACTGTGTGATGCAATGTAGTATGCTTCATTTATAAGCGTTTACTCAATGAGCACCAATGATGAGTTTAGAATGATCACTTTCACTGGCCAATCAACTTGACATGTCCCCTCTAAATCATCGTTAACTCTTGATTTAGAGCTCATAATGACACAAATCCAATGCTTACGTTAACCTAGGTAAATATTCTATATTGTGACAAAATTTGAGACAAAAATAGATACGACAAAGCGTCCAAGTAACCCAGTCAATCCCAAACTGCGTGATGCCATGCATTATTTTTCATTTATAAGATTTTTTCAATGTTCAATGAGCACCAGTTATCAGTTTAGAATGATCATTTTAACTGACTGATCAACTTGACATGTCTGCATTAAATCGTCCATAAATTTTGATTTGTAGCTCAGAATGACACGAATCCAATGCCCACATTAAGCTAGTTCAATGTTCTATTGTATAACAAAATTTGAGACAGAAATAGATATGACAAAGCATCCAAGAAATAGATACGACAAAGCCTCCAAGTAATCCAGTCAATCCCAAACTCTGTGATGCCATGCATTATTCTTCATATATAAGCTTTTAATCAATGACCACCAACTATCAGTTTAGAATGTTCATTTTACTAGGCCGATAAACTTGACATGTTTGCCCAATATCGTCTATAACTTTTGATTTATTGGTCAGAATGACATGAATCAATTGCCCACATTAAGCTACCTCAAGTTTCTGTATTGTCACCAAATTTGAGATAGAACTAGATACGACAAAGCCTCCAAGTAATCCAATCTATCCTAATCTACGTGATGCTATGCATTATGCTTCATTAATAACCCTTTACTCAATGAGCACCAATAATCAGTTTAGAATGATCACTTCAACTAACCGGGAACTTGACATCTGCGCACTAAATCGTCTGGAACTTTTGATTTTAAGCTCAAAAACACACGAATCCAATGCCCACGTTAATCTAGCTCAATTTTCTATAGTGTAACAAAATTTTGGGACAGAAATAGATACGGCAAATCGTCTAAGTAATCCAATCTATCGAAATCTGTGTGGTGCTATGCATTATGCTTCATTTATAAGCGTTTTCTCAATCAGCACCAATGATCAGTTTAGTATGATCACTTTGACTGGCCGATCAACTTAACATGTCTTCAATAAACCATCCGTAACTTTTGATTTAGAGCTCAAAATGACAAGAATCCAATGCTTACGTTAAACTAGCTCAATTTTCTATACTATGACAAAATTTGAGACAAAAATCGATACGACAAAGCGTCCCAGTAATCCTGTCTATCCCAAACTGCGTGATGCTATGCATTATTCTTCATTTATAAGCTTTTACTCAATGAGCACCAATTATAAGTTTGGAATGATCATTTTAACTGGCTTATCAACTTGACATGTCTGCACTAAATCGTCCATAAATTTTGATTTGTAGCTCAAAATGACATGAATCAAATGCCCACATTGAGCTAGTTCAATGTTCTATAGTGTAACAAAATTTGAGACAAAAATAGATATGATAAAGCATCCAAGAAATAGATACGAAAAAGCATCCAAGTAATCATGCCAATCCCAAA
Source organism: Pugionium cornutum (assembly GCA_018901935.1). Lineage (NCBI taxonomy): Eukaryota > Viridiplantae > Streptophyta > Magnoliopsida > Brassicales > Brassicaceae > Pugionium > Pugionium cornutum. Next base: position 29,246,864 of record CM032163.1, read on the forward strand.
CTGCGTGACGCCATGCATTAGTCTTCATTTATATGCTTTTACTCAATGACCTCAACCAATCAGTTTAGAATGTTCATTTTAACAGGCCGATAAACTTGACTTGTTTTCCCAATATCGTGCATAAATTTTAATTTATTGGTCAGAATGACATGAATCAATTGCCCACATAAAGCTAGTTCAATTTTCTATATTGTGACAAAAGTTGAGAAAGAACTAGATACGACAAAGCATCCAAGTAATCCAATCTATCCCATACTACGTGATGGCCTGCATTATGCTTCATTTATAAGCCTTTACTCAATGAGCACCAATGACCAGTTTAGAATGATCACTTTAACTAGCAGGTGAACTTGACATATGCGCACTAAATCGTCCGTAACCTTTGTGTTAGAGCTCAGAAACACATGAATCCAATGCCCACGTTAAGATAGCTAATTTTTTTATTGGGTAACAAAATTTGAGGCAAAAATAGATACTACAAAACATCCAAGTAATCCAATCTATACAACATTGTGTGATGCAATGTAGTATGCTTCATTTATAAGCGTTTACTCAATGAGCACCAATGATGAGTTTAGAATGATCACTTTCACTAGCTGATCAACTTGACATGTCCGCACTAAATCATCCGTAACTCTTGATTTAGAACTCAGAATGGCACAAATCCAATGCTTACGTTAACCTAGCTAAATTTTCTATATTGTGACAAAATTTGAGACAAAAATAGATACGACAAAGTGTCTAAGTAACCTAGTCAATCCCAAACAGTGTGATGCCGTGCATTATTCTTCATTTATAGGTTTTTACTCAATGTGCACCAATTATCAGTTTAGAATGATCATTTTAACTGGCCAATCAACTTGACATGTATGCACTAAATTGTCCAAAAATTTTGATTTGTAGCTCAGAATGACACGAATCTAATGCCCACATTAAACTAGTTCAACGTTCTATAGTATAACAAAATTTGAGACAGAAATAGATATGACAAAACATCAAAGAAATAGATACGACAAAGCGTCCAAGTAATCCAGTCAATCCCAAACTCCGTGATGTCATGCATTATTCTTCATTTATAAGCTTTTACTCAATGACCACCAACTATCAGTTTAGAATGTTCATTTTAATAGGACGATAAACTTGACATGTTTGCCCAATATCGTCTATAACTTTTGATTTATGGGTCAGAAGGACATGAATCAATTGCCCACATTAAGCTACCTCAAGTTTCTATATTGTGACCAAATTTGAGATAGAACTAGATACGAAAAAGCCTCCAAGTAATCCAATCTATCCCAAACAACGTGATGTTACGCATTACACTTCATTCATAAGCTTTTACTCAATGAGCACCAATCATCAGTTTAGAATGATCACTTTAAGTGGCTGGTGAACTTTACATATGCGCACTAAATCGTCCGTAACTTTTGATTTAGAGCTCCGAAACACACGAATCCAATGCCCACATTCAGCTAGCTTATTTTTTAATAGGGTAAGAAAATTTAAGGCAAAATAGATAATACAAAGCGTCCAAGTAATCCAATCTATACAACACTGTGTGATGCAATGTAGTATACTTCATTTATAAGCGTTTACTCAATGATCACTAATGATGAGTTTAGAATGATCACTTTAATTGGCCGATCAACTTGACATGTCCGCATAAAATCATCCGTAACTCTTGACTTAGAGCTCAAAATGGCACAAATCCAACACTTACGTTAAGCTAGCTCAAATTTCTATATTGTGACAAAATTAGAAACACAAATAGATACGACAAAGCGTCCAAGTAATCCAGTCAATCCCAAACTGCGTGATGACATGCATAATTCTTCACTTATAAGCTTTTACTCAATGAGCACCAATTATCAGTTTAGAATGATTATTTTAACTGGCCAATCAACTTGAAATGTCTGCACTAAAATCGTTCATAAATTTTGATTATAGCTTTGAATGATACGAATCCAATGCCCACATTATGCTACTTATATTTTCTATATTGTGACAAAATCTGAAACAGAACTAGATATGACAAAGCGTCAAAGTAATCCAATCTATTCCAAACTACGTGATGCCATGCTTTATGTCTCATTTCTAAGCCTTAACTTAATGACCACCATTGATCAGTTAAGAATGATCATTTTAACTCGCCGAATAAGTTTACATGTCCGTACTGAATCCGTAACTTTTTATTCAGAGCTTAGAAACACAAGAATCGAATGCCCACATTAAGCTAGTTCAATTTTCTATATTGTGACAAAATATGAGACACAAGAAGATACGACAAAGCATCCAAGTAATCCAATCAATCCCAAACTCCATGATGCCATGCATTATGCTTCATTTATAAGTCTTTACTTAATCAGCACCAATGATATGTTTAGAATGATCACTTTAACTCGCCGATCAACTTTATATTTTTGCACTAAATCGTCCGTAACTGTTGATTTAGAGCTCATAATGACACGAATTAAATGGCCTCGTTAAGCTAGCTCAATTTTTTATATTGTGACAAAATTATAGAGAGAAATAGATACGACAAAGCGTCCAAATAATCCAATCCTTCCCAAACTGCGTAATGCCATGCATTATTTTTCATTTATAAGCTTTAACTCAATGAGCACCAATGATCAGTTCAGAATGATCATTTAAACATGCCGATCAATTTGTCTTGTCTACACTAAATCCTGCATAACTTTTGATTTATAGATCAGAATGACACGAATCCAATACCCACATTAACCTAGTTCAAATTTTTATATTAAGACAAACTTTGAAACAGAAGTAGATACGACAAATCGTCAAAGTAATCAAATATATCCCAAAATGCGTGATGCCATGCTTTCTGCCTCATTTATAAGCCTTTACTTAATTAGCACCAATGATCAGTTTAGAATGATCGTTTTAACTCCTCGATAACCTTAAAATATCCGCTCTAAACCGTCTGTAACTTTTTATTTAGAGATCATAAACACATAAATCCAATGCCCACGTTAATCTAGCTCAATTTTCTATAGTGTAACAAAATTTGAAACATAAATAGAGTAATCCAATCTATCAAAAACTGCGTGATGCTATGCATTATGCTTCATTTATAAGCGTTTACTAAATCAACGCTAATGATCAGTTTAAAATGATCACTTTCACTCTCCGATGAACTTGATATGTTCGCATTAAATCATCCGTAGCTTTTGATATAGAGCTCCGAATGACACGAATCCAATGCTTACGTTAAACTAGCTCAATTTTCTATATATGAAAAAATTTGAGACAGAAATAGGTACGACAAAGCACCCAAGTAATCCAATCTATCCAAAACTGTGTGATGACATGCATTATGCTTCATTTATAAGCCTTTACACAATCAACACCAATGATCAATTTAGCATGATCACTTCAACTAGCCAATCAAATAGACATGTCCGCACTAAATCGTCCGTAACTTATGATTTAGAGGTCAAACTGACACGAATCCAATGCCCACGTAAAGCTAGCTCAATTTTCTATATTATGAAAAAATTTGAGACAAAAATAGATAGGCCAAAGCGTCCAAATAATCCAGTCTATCCCAAACTATGTGATGCCATGCATTATTCTTCATTTATAAGCTTTCACTCAATGAGTACCTACGATTAGTTTAGAATGATCATTTTAACTAGCCGATCAATTTGACATGTTTGCACTACATCGTCCATAACTTTTCATTTATAGCTTAGAATAACACGAATCCAATGCCCATATTAAGCTAGTTCAATTTTCTATATTTTGACAAATGAGACAAAACTAGATACGACAAAGCATCCAAGTAATCCAATCTATCCCAAACTGCGTGATGCCATGCATTATGCTCCATTTATAAGTCCTTACTCAATCAGCACCAGTGATCACTTTAACTGGGCGATCAACTTGACATATCCACACTAAATCGTCCATAACTTTTGATTTAGAGCTCAGAATGACACGAATTAAATGCCCTCGTTAAGCTAGCACAATTTTCTATATTGTGACAAAATTTGAGACAGAAATAGATACAACAAAGCGTCCTAGTAATCCAATCTATACAAAACTGTGTGATGCCATGTATTATGCTTCATTTCTAAGCATTTACTTAATGAGCACCAATGATCAGTTTAGAATGACCACTTTAACTGGCCCATCAACTTGACTGGTCTGCACTAAATCGTCCATGGCTTTTAATTTATAGCTTAGAGTGACACGAATCCAATGTCCACATTAAGCTAGTTCAATTTTCTATATTGTGACAAAATTTGAGACAAAACTAGGTACAACAAACCGTCCAACTAATCCAATCTATCCCGAATAGCGTGATACCATACATTATGCTTCAATTAAAAGCCTTTACTCAACGAGTACCAATGATCAGTTTAGAATGATTATTTTAACTGGCCAATCAACTTGACATGTCTGCACTAAAATCGTCCTTATATTTTTATTATAGCTCAGAATGATACAAATCGAATGCCCACATTATGCTAGTTCAATTTTATATAAAATGTGACAAAATTTGAAACAAAACTAGATATGACAAAGCGTCAAAGTAATCCAATCTATTCCAAACAATGTGATGCCATGCTTTATGCCTCATTTCTATGCCTATACTTAATGAGCACCATTGATCAGTTAAGAATGATCATTTTAATCACCGAATAAGTTGACATGTCGTACTAAATCCGTAACTTTTTATTTAGAGCTCAGAAACACAAGAATCGAATGCCCACATTAATCTTGTTCAATTTTCTATATTGTGACAAAATATGAGACACAACAAGATACGACAAAGCATTCAAGTAATCAAATCAATCCCAAACTCGGTGATGCCATGCATTACGCTTCATTTATAAGTCTTTACTTAATCAGCAACAATGATCAGTTTAGAATGATAATTTTAACTCGCCGATCAACTTGACATTTTTGCACTAAATCATCCGTAACTTTTCATTTAGAGCTCCGAATGACACGAATTAAATGGCCTCGTTAAGCTAGCTCATTTTTTGTATATTGTGACAAAATTTTAGACAGAAATAGATACGACAAACCGTCCAAATAATCCAATCCTTCCCAAACTGCGTAATGCCATGCATTATTTTTCATTTATAAGCTTTAACTCAATGAGCACCAATGATCAGTTTAGAATGATCATTAAAACAGGCCGATCAACTTGTCTTGTCTACATTAAATCCTGCATAACTTTTGATTTATAGCTCAGAATGCCACGAATCCAATGCCCACATTAAGCTAGTTCAAATTTTAATATTGTAACAAAATTTGAAACAGAACTAGATACGACAAAGCGTCAAAGTAATCAAATATATCCAAAAATGCGTGATGCCATGCTTTCTATCTCATTTATAAGCCTTTACTTAATGAGCACCAAAGATCAGTTTAGAATGATCGTTTTAACTCCCCGATCAACTTAAAATATCTGCACTAAGTCGTCCGTAACTTTTTATTTAGAGCTCATAAACACACAAATCCAATGCCCACGTTAATATAGCTTAATGTTCTATAGTATAACAAAATTTGAGACATAAATAGATACGACAAAGCGTCCAAGTAATCCAATATATCAAAAACTGCGTGATGCTATGCATTATGCTTCATTTATAAGAGTTTACTCAATCAGCACTAATGATAAGTTTAAAATGATCACTTTCACTGTCCGATGAACTTGATATGTCCGCATTAAATCATCCATAGCTTTTGATATTGAGCTCTGAATGACATGAATCCAATGCTTACGTTAAGCTAGCTCAATTTTTTATATGTGAAAAAATTTGAGACAGAAATACATACGACAAACCGCCCAAGTAATCCAATCTATCCAAAACTGTGTGATGCCATGCATTATGCTTCATTTATAAGCCTTTACACAATCAACACCAATGATCAACTTAGAATGATCATTTTAACTAGCCAATCAAATAGACATGTCCACACTAAATCGTTCGTAACTTATGATTTAGAGGTCAGACTGACAAGACTCGAATTCCCACGTAAAGCTAGCTCAATTTTCTATATTATGACAAAATTTGAGACAAAAATAGATATGCCAAAGAATGATCATTTTAACTAGCCAATCAACTGGACATGTTTGCACTACATCCTCCATAACTTTTCATTTATAGCTCAGAATGACATGAATCCAATGCCCACATTAAGATAGTTCAATTTTCAATATTTTGACAAATGAGACAAAACTAGATACGACAAAGCATCCAAGTAATCCAATCTATCCCAAACTGCGTGATGCCATGTATTATGCTCCATTTATAAGTCCTTACTAAATCAGCACCAATGATCAATTTAGAATGATCACTTTAACTGGGCGATCAACTTGACATATCCGCACTAAATCGTCCGTAACTTTTTATTTAGAGCTCAGAATGACACAAATTAAATGCCCTCGTTAAGCTAGCACAATTTTCTATATTGTGACAAAATTTGAGACAGAAATAGATACAAAAAAGCGTATAAGTAATCCAATCTATACAAAACTGTGTGATGCCATGCATTATGCTTCATTTATAAGCATTTACTTAATGAGCACCAATGATCAGTTTAGAATGACAACTTTAACTGGCCAATCAACTTGACTGGTCCGCACTAAATCGTCCGTGACTTTTGGTTTATAGCTCAGAATGACATAAATCCAATGTCCCCATTAAGCTAGTTCAATTTTCTATATTGTGACAAAATTTGAGACAAAACTAGGTACAAAAAACCGTCCAACTAATCCAATCTATCCCAAACAGCGTGATACCATACATTATACTTCATTTAAAAGCCTTTACTCAATGAGCACCAATGATCAGTTTAGAATAATCATATTATTCCATAACTTGACATGTCTGCACTATATCTTCCATAACTTAAAACATCCAAGTAATCCAATCTATCCCAAACTGCGTGATGCCATGCATTATGCTTCATTTATAAGTTTTTACTTAATCAACACCAATGATCAGTTTAGAATGATCAATTTAACTAGCCGATCAACTTGACATGTCTGTACTAAATTGCCTGTAAATATTGATTTGTAGCTCACAATGACACGAATCCAATGCCCACATTAAGCTAGTTCAATTATCTATATTGTGACAAAATTTGAGACAGAACTAGATACGAAAAAGCGTCCAAGTAATCCGATCTATCCAAACTAATTTATGCCATGCTTTATGCTTCATTTATAAGCCTTTACTTAATGAGCACTAATGATTTGCTTAAAATGATCAGTTTAACTGGCCACTCAACTTGGCAAATTATTCGTAACTTTTGATTTAGAGCTCAAAATGACACAAATGTAATGCCCACGTTAAGCTAGCTCAGTTTTCTATATTGTAACAAAATTTGAGACAGAAATAGACACGATAAAGCATCCAAGTAATCCAATCCATTCAAAACTGTGAGATGTCATGCGTTATGCTTCATTTCATGAGCACCAATGTTCAGTTTAGAATGATCACTTTAACTGGCCGATCAACTTTGGCATTTCCACACTAAATTGTCCATAAGTTTTGATTTAGAGCTCAGAATGAGACGAATACAATGCCTTTGTTAAGCTAGCTCAATTTTTATATTGTTACAAAATTTGAGACAGAAATAGATACGACAAAGCGTCCAAGAAGTCCAATCCATCTCGAACTACGTGATGGTGTGCATTTTTTTTCATTTATAAGCTTTTACTGAATGAGCACCAATGACCAGTTTAGAATGATCATTTTAACTTGTCGGTCAACTTAACTTGTCCGCACTAAATTATCCGTAACTTTTGATTTAGAGCTCAGAAACACATGAATCCAAATCCTCCATTAAGCTAGCTCAATTTGCTATAGTGTAACAAAATTTGAGACAGAAATAGATATGGAAAAGCGTCCAAGTAATCCAATCTATCCAAAACTGTGTTATGCTCTGCATTATGCTTCATTTACAAGCCTTTACTCAATTAGCACCAATGATGAGTTTACAATGATCACTTTAACTGGCCAATAAACTTGACATGTCCGCACTAAATTGTCTGTAAGTTTTGATTTAGAGATCAGAATGACACGAATCCAGTGTCCACGTTAAACTAGCTCAATTTTCTATATTATTACAAAATTTGAGACCAAATAGATACAAAAAAGGTTCCAAGTAGTCCAGTCTATCCCAAACTGCGTGATGCCATGCATTATTCTTCATTTATAAGCTTTTACTCAATGAGCATCAATGTTAGTTTAAAATGATCATTTTAACTAGCCGATCAACTTGACATGTCTGCACTATATTGTTCATAAATTTTCATTCATAGCTTAGAATAACACGAATCCAATGCCAACATTAAGCTAGTTCAATTTTCTACATTGTGACAAAATTTGAGACAAAAATAGATACGACAAAGTGTCCACGTAATCAGATCTATCCCAAACGGCATAGTGCCTTGCATTATTATTCATTTATAAGTCTTTATTCAATAAACACCAATGATCAGTTTGGAATGATCACTTTAACTGGCCGAAAAACCTGACATGTCCGCACTAAAACGTCCGTAACTTTTAATCTCGAGCTCAGAATAACACAAATTAAATGCCCTCATTAAGTTGACTCAATTTTTTATATTGTGAAAAAATTTGAGACATAAATAGATACGACAAAGCGTCTAAGTAATTCAATCCTTCTCAAACTGTGTGGTGCGATACATTATTTTTCATTTATAAGCTTTTTCTCAATCAGCACCAATGATCAGTTTAAAATCATCATTTTAACTCGCCGACCAACTTGTCATGTATGCACTAAATCGTCCATAACTTTTGATTTATAACTTAGAATGACACGAATCTAATGCCCATTTTAAGCTAGTTCAATTTTCTATAATGTGACAAAATTTGAAACAGAATCCAATCTATACCAAACTGCGTGATGCCATGTTTTATGCCTCATTTATAAGCCTTTACTTAATGAGCACCACTGATCAGTTCAGAATAATGGTCTTAACTCGCTAATCAACTTGTAATGTCTGCACTAAAGCGTCCGTAACTTTTGATTTAGAACTCTGAAACACACGAAGCTAATGCCCACGTTAACCTAGCTCAATTTTTATAGTGTAACAAAATTTGGACAGAAATAGATACGATAAAGCGTCTAATCCAATCTATCCAAAACTATGAGATGCTATGCATTATGCTTCATTTATAAGTGTTTACTCAATCAGCAACGATGAACATTTTTAATTATCACTTTCACTGGCCGATCAACTTGACATGTTTGCACTAAATCATCCGTAACTTTTGATTTAGAGCTCACAATGACATGAATCCAATGCTTACGTTAAGCTAGTTCAATTTTCTATATGTGACAAAGTTTGAGAGAGAAATAGATACGACAAAGCGTCCAAGTAATCCAATCCTTCCCAAACTGCGTGATGCCATGCATTATTTTTCATATATAAAATTTTACTCAATGACCACCAATGATCAGTTTAGAATGATCATTTTAACTGGTCGATCAACTTGTCAAATCTGCACTAAATTGTCCATAACCTTTGATTTATAGCTCAGAATGACATGAATCCAATGCCCACATTAAGCTAGTTCAATTTCTTATATTGTGACAAAAATTAAAACATAACTAGATAAGACAAAGCATCAAAGTTATTTAATCTATCCTAAACTGTGTGTGCCATGCTTTATGCCTCATTCATAAGCCTTTACTTAATGAGCACCAATGATCAGTTTAGTGCAATCATTTTAACTCGCCGATCAACTTGATATGTCCGCACTAAATCGTCTGTAAGTTTTGATATAATCCTCAAAAACACACGAATCCAATGCCCACGTTAATCTAGCTCAATTTTCTATAGTGTAACACAATTTGGGAAAGAAATGGATACGGAAAATCGTCTAAATAATCCAATCTATCCAAATATGTGTGATGATATGCATTATGCTTCATTTATAAGCGTTTACTCAATCAGCACCAATGATCAGTTTAGAATGATCACTTTCACTGGCCGATCAACTTAACATGACTTCACTAAACCATCCATAACTTTTGATTTGGAGCTCAAAATGAAATGAATCCAATGCTTACGTTAAACTAGCTCAATTTTCTATACTGTGACAAAATTTGAGACAGAAATATATACTATAAATCGTCCAAGTAATCTATTCTATCCCAAACTGCGTGATCCCATGCATTATTCTTCATTTATAAGCTTTTACTTAATAAGCACCAATTATCTGTTTAGAATGATCATTTTAACATGTCTGCACTAAATCGCCCATAAATTTTGATTTGTAGCTCAGAATGACACGAATCCAATACCAACATTAAGCTAGTTCAATGTTCTATAGTGTAACAAAATTTGAGACAGAAATAGATGTGACAAAGCATCCAAGAAATAGATACGACAAAGTGTCCAAGTAATCCATTCAATCCCAAACTGCGTGATGTCATGCATTAGTCTTCATTTATATGGTTTTACTCAATGAATACCAACGATCAGTTTAGAATGTTCATTTTAACTGGCCGGTAAATTTGACATGTTTGCCCAATATCATGCATAACTTTTGATTATTGGTTAGAATGACATGAATCAATTGCCCACATAAAGCTAGTTCAATTTTCTATATTGTGACAAAATTTGAGATAGTACTAGATACGACAAAGCATCCAAGAAATCCAATATATCCCAAACTACGTGATGGCATGCATTACAATTCATTTATAAACCTTTACTCAAAGAGCACCAATGATCAATCTAGAATAATCACTTTAACTGGCTGGTGAACTTGACATATGCGCACTAAATCGTCCGTAACTTTTGAGTTTGAGCTCAAAAACACACGAATCCAATTCCCACGTTAAGCTAGCTAATTTTTTTATTGGGTAACAAAATTTGTGTCAAAAATAGATACTACAAAGCATCCAAGTAATCTAATCTATACAAAACTGTGTGATGCAATGTAGTATGCTTCATTTATAAGCGTTTACTCAATGAGCACCAATGATGAGTTTAGAATGATCACTTTCACTGGCCGATCAACTTGACATGTCTGCACTAAATCATCCGTAACTCTTGATTTAGAGCCTAGAATGGCACAAATCCAATACTTACGTTAAGCTAGCTCAACTTCCTATATTGTGACAAAATTTGAAACACAAATGGATACGACAAAGCATCCCAGTAATCCAGTCAATCTCAAACTGCGTGATGCTATGCATTATTCTTCATTTATAAGCTTTTACTCAGTGAGCACCAATTATCAGTTTAGAACAATTAATTTAACTGGCCAATCAACTTGATAAGTCTGCACTAAAATCGTCCATAAATTTTGATTTATAGCTCAGAATGATACGAATCCAATGCCCACATTATGCTAGTTCAATTTTCTATAGTGTGAAAAAATTTGAAACAGAACTAGATACAACAAAGCGTCAAAGTAATGCAATCTATTCCAAACTACATGATGCCATGCTTTATTCCTCATTTATAAGCCTTTATTTAATGAGCACCACTGATCAGTTAAGAATGATCATTTTAACTTGCTGAATAAGTTGACATGCCCGTACTAAATCCGTAACTTTTTAGTTAGAGCTCAGAAACACAAGAATCGAATGCCCGCATTAAGCTAGTTCAATTTTCTATATTGTGACAAAATATGAGACACAACAAGATAGGACCAAGCATCCAAGTAATCCAATCAATCCCAAACTCTGTGATGCCATGCATTATGCTTCATTTATAAGTCTTTTCTTAATCAGCACCAATGATCAGTTTGGAATGATCACTTTAACTGGCCGATCAACTTGACATTTTTGCACTAAATCGTCCGTAACTTTTGATTTAGAGTTCAGAATGACATGAATTAAATGGCCTCGTTAAGCTAGCTCAATTTTTTATATTGTGACAAAATTTGAGACAGAAATAGATACGACAAAGCGTCTAAAGAATCCAATCCTTCCAAACTGCGTAATGCCATGCATTATTTTTCGTTTATAAGCTTTAACTCAAAGAGCACCAATGATCAGTTTAGAATGATCATTTAAACAGGCCGATCAACTTGTATTGTCTACACTAAATCCTGCATAACTTTTGATTTATAGCTAAGAATGACACGAATCCAATGCCCACATTAAGCTAGTTCAAATTTTTATATTGTCACAAAATTTTAAACAGAAATAGATACGACAAAGTGTCAAAGTAATCAAATATATCCCAAAACGCGTGATGCCATGCTTTATGCCTCATTTATAAGCCTTTACTTAATGAGCACCAATGATCAGTCTAGAATAATCGTTTTAACTCCCCGATCAACTTAAAATGTCCGCACTAAATCATCCGTAACTTTTTATTTAGAGCTTATAATCACACGAATCCAATGCACATGTTAATCTAGCAAAATTTTCTATAGTGCAACAAAATTTGAGACAGAAATCGAAATGACAAAGCGTCCAAGTAATCCAATCTCTCAAGAACTGCGTGATGCTATGCATTATGCTTCATTTATAAGCATTTACTCAATCCGCACTAATGATCAGTTTAAAATGATCACTTTCACTGTCCGATGAACTTGATATGTCCGCACTAAATCATCCGTAGCTTTTGATATAGAGCTTTGAATGAGACGAATCCAATGCTTACGTGAAGCTAGCTCAATTTTCTATATGTGAAAAAATTTGAGACCGAAATAGATACGACAAAGCGCCCAAGTAATCCAATCTATCCGAAACTATGTGATGCCATGCATTATGCTTCATTTATAAACCTTTACACAACCAACACCAATGATCAGTTTGGAATGATCACTTTAACTAGCCAATCAAATAGACATGTCCGCACTAAATCGTCCGTAACTTATGATTTAGTGGTCATACTGACACGAATCCAATGCTCACGTTAAGCTAGCTCAATTTTCTATGTTATGACAAAATATGAGACAAAAATAGATATGCCAAAGCGTCCAAGTAATCCAGTCTATCCCAAACTACGTGATGCCATGCATTATTCTTCATTTATAAGCTTTCACTCAATGAGTACCTACGATAAGTTTAGAATGATCATTTTAACTAGCCGATCAACTTGACATGTTTGCACTATATCGTCCATAGCTTTTCATTTATAGCTTAGAATGACACGAATCCAATGCCCACATTAAGCTAGTTCAATTTTCTATATTATTACAAATCAAACAAAACTAGATACGACAAAGCATCCAAGTAATCTAATCTATCCCATGCTGCGTGATGCCATGCATTATGCTCCATATATAAGTCCTTAATCAATCAGCACCAATGATCAATTTTGAATGATCACTTTAACTAGGCGATCAACTTGACATATCCGTACTAAATCGTCCACAACTTTTGATTTAGAGCTCAGAATGACAAAAATTAAATGCCCTCCTTAAGCTAGCACAATTTTCTATAGTGTGACAAAATTCGAGACAGAAATAGATACAACAAAGCATCCAAGTAATCCAATCTATACAAAACTGTGTGATGCAATATAGTATGCTTCATTTATAAGCGTTTACTAAATGAGCACCAATGATGAGTTTAGAATGATCACTTTCATTGGCCGATCAACTTGACATGTCCACACTAAATCATCCGTAACTCTTGATTTAGAGCCCAGAGTGACACGAATACAATGTCCACATTAAGCTAGTTCAATTTTCTATATTGTGACGAAATTTGAGACAAAACTATGTACAACAAACCGTCCAACTAATCCAATCTATCCCAAACAGCGTCGTACAATACATTATGCTTCATCTAAAAACCTTTACTAAATGAGCACCAGTGATCAGTTTAGAATAATCATATTAACAGGCCGATCAACTTGACATGTCTGCACTATAACGTCCATAACTTAAAACATCCAAGTAATCCAATCTATCCCAAACTGCGTGATGCCATGCATTATTCTTCATTTATAAGCGTTTACACAATGAACACAATTGATCAGTTTAGAATGATCATTTTAACTATCCGATCAACTTGCCATGCCTGTACTAAATTGTCTGTAAATATTGATTTGTAGCTCAGAATGACACGAATCCAATGCCCAAATTAAGCTAGTTCAATTATCTATATTGTGACAAAATTTGAGACAGAACTAGATACGAAAAAGCATCCAAGTAACCCGATATATCCAAACTAATTTATGCCATGCTTTATGCTTCATTTATAAGCCTTTACTTAATGAGCACTAATGATTTGCTTAAAATGATCACTTTAAATGGCCACTCAACTTGACAAATTCACACTAAATTATCTGTAACTTTTTATTTAGAACTCAAGATGACACAAATCTAATGCCCACGTTAAGCTAGCTCAAATTTCTATATTATAACAAAATTTGAGACAAAAATAGATACGACAAAGCATCCAAGTAATCCAATCTATCAAAAACTGTGTGATGCCATGCATTATGCTTCATTTATAAGCCTTTACTTAATGAGCACCAATGTTCAGTTTAGAATGATCACTTTAACTGGCCGATCAACTTTGACATTTCCGCACTAAATCGTCCATAAGTTTTGATTTAGAGCTCAGAATGACACGAATACAATGCCTACGATAAGCTAGCTCAATTTTATATATAGTTACAAAATTTGAGACAAAAATAGATACGACAAAGCGTCCAAGAAATCCAATCCATCCCGAACTACGTGATGGTGTGCATTGTTTTTCATTTATAATCTTTTACTCAGTGAGCACTAATGACCAGTTTAGAATGATCATTTTAACTTGTCCGTCAACTTAACTTGTCCGCACTAAATAGTCCGTAGGAAATCGTCCGTAACTTTTGATTTAGAGCTCAGAAACACATGAATCCAAAGCCCCCATTAAGCTAGCTCAATTTTCTATCGTGTAACAAAATTTGAGATAGAAATAGATATGACAAAGCGTCCAAGTAATCCAATCTATCCAAAACGTTGTGATGCCCTGTGTTATGCTTCATTTACAAGCCTTTACTCAATCAGCACCAATGATCAGTTTAGAATGACCGTTTTAACTGGCCAATCAACTTGACATGTCCGCACTAAATCGTCTGTAACTTTTGATTTAGAGTTCAAAATGACACGAATCGAATGCTCACCTTAAGCTAGCTCAATTTTCTATATTATGACTAAATTTAAGACAGAAACAGATACGACAAAGCGTCCAAGTAATCGTATCCATCCCAAATTGCGTGATGCCATGCATTATTTTTCATTTATAATTTTTTATTCAATGTGCACCAATGATCAGCGATCATTTTAACTAGCTGATAACCTTGATATGTCTACACTATATTGTCAATAACTTTTGATTTATAGCACAGAATGACAACAATCAATTGCCCACATTAAGCTAATTCAATTTTCTATACTGTGACAAAATTTGAGACAGAACTAGATACGACAAAGCGTTCAAGTAATCTAGTCCATCCCAAACAGCGTGATGCCATGCATTATTCTTCATTTATAAGCGTTTACTCAATGAGCAACAATGATCAGATACAATGATCAATTTAACTAGCCGATCAACTTGACATGTCTGCACTAAATCGTCCATAAATTTTGATTAGTAGCTCAGAATTACACGAATCCAATGCCCACATTATGCTACTTCAATTTTCTATATTGTGACCAAATTTGAGACAGAACTAGATACGAAAATGGGTCCAAGTAATCAAACCTATCCCAAACTTCGTGATGCCATGTATTATGCTTCTTTTATAAGCCTTTACTCAATGAGCACCAATGATCAATTTAGAATAATCATATCAAATGGCCGATCAACTTGACATGACCACACTAAATCGTCGTAACTATTGATATAGAGCTCAGAATGACACGAATCCAATGCCCATGACAATCAAGCTCAATTTTTTATATTTTGACAAAATTTGAGACAGAAATAGATACGACAAAGCGTCCAAATAATCCAATCTATCCCAAACTGCATGGTGCAAGAAATTTTTCTTCATTTATAAGTCTTTAATCAATCAGCACCAGTGATCAGTTTAGAATGATCACTTTAACCGGCCTATCAACTGACATGTCCGCACTAAATCGTTTGTAACTTTTGATTTAGAGCTCAGAATGACAGGAATTAAATGCCCTCGTTAAGCTAGCTCAATTTTCTATAATATGACATAATTTGACACAGATATAGATACGACAAAGCGTCCAAATAATCCATTCTATCCAAAACTGTGTGATGCCATGCATTATGCTTCATTAGAAGCTTTTACTCAATTAGCACCAATGCTTAATTTAGAATGATCATTTTAACTTACCAATCAATTTGACATGTCCGCACTAAATTGTCTGTAACTTTTGATTTAGAGCTCAGAATGACTTGAATCCAGTGTCCACATTAAGCTAGCTCAATTTTCTATATTATTAAAAAATTTGAGACCGAAACAGATACGAAAAAGGTTCCATGTAATCCAGCCTATCCCAAACTGCCATGCATTATTCTTCATTTATAAGCTTTTACTCAATGAGCATCAATGTCAGTTTAGAATGATCATTTTAACTAGCTGATCAACTTCATATGTCTGCACTATATCGTTCATCAATTTTGCTTAATAGCTTAGACTAACACGAATCCAATGCCAACATTAAGGTAGTTCAATTTTCTATATTGTGACAAAATTTGAGACATAAATAAATACGACAAAGTGTCCAAGTAATCAGATCTATCCCAAACTGCGTGGTGCAATGCATTATTATTCATTTATAAGTCTTTACTCAATAAACAATAATGATCAGTTTGGAATGATCACTTTAACTAGCCGATCAATTTGACATGTCTACACTAAAACGTCCGTAACTTTTAATCTAGAGGTCAGAATAACACGAATTAAATGCCCTCGTTAAGTTGACTCAATTTTCTATATTATGACAAAATTTGAGACATAAATAGATACGATAATGCGTCCAAGTAATTCAATCCTTCTCAAACTGCGTGGTGCGTTACATTATTTTTCATTTATAAGCTTCTACTCAACGAGCACCAATGATCAGTTTAGAATCATCCTTTTAACTGGCCGATCAACTTGTCATGTATGCACTAAACCGTCCATAACTTTTGGTTTAAAGCTCAAAATGACACGAATCTAATGCCCGTTTTAAGCTAGTTCAATTTTCTATAATGTGACAAAATTTGAAACAGAACTAGATACGAAAAGCGTCAAAGTAATCCAATCTATCCCAAATTGCGTGATGCCATGTTTTATGCCTCATTTATAAGCCTTTACTTAATGAGCACCAAAGATCAGTTCATAATGATGATTTTAACTCGCTAATCAACTTGTAATGTTTGCACTAAATCATCCGTAACTTTTGATTTAGAACTCAGAAACACACGAAGCTAATGCCCACGTTAAGCTACCTCAATATTTTATAGTGCAACGAAATTTGAGACAAAACGAGATACGACAAAGCATCCAAGTAATCCAATCTATCCAAAGCTATGAGATGCTATGCATTATGTTTCATTTATATGCGTTTACTCAATCAGCACCAATGATCATTTTATAATTATCACTTTCACTGGCCGATCAACTTGACATGTTTGCACTAAATCATCCATAACCTTTGATTTAGAGCTCAGAATGACACGAATCCAATGCTTACGTTAAGCTAGTTCAATTTTCTATATATGACACAATTTGAGACAGAAATAGATACGACAAAGTGTCCAAGTAATCCAATCCTTCCCAAACTGCGTGATGCCATGCATTATTTTTCATTTATAAAATTTTGCACAATGAGCACCAATGATTAGTTTAGAATGATCATTTTAACTTGCATATCAACTAGTCATGTCTGCACTAAATCGTCCATAACTTTTCATTTATAGTTTACAATGACATGAATCCAATGCCCACATTAAGCTTCAATTTTTTTATATTGTGACAAAATTTAAAACAAAACTAGATACGACAAAGCGTCAAAGTAATGCAATCTATCCTAAACTGCGTGATGCCATGCTGTATGCCTCATTCGTAAGCCTTTACTTAATGAACACCAATGATTAGTTTAGAATGATCACTTTAACTTGCCAATCAACTTGATATGTCTGCACTAAATTGTGTGTAACTCTTGATTTAAAGAACAAAAACACACGAATCCGATGCCCACGTTAATCGTGCTCAATTTTCTATACTGTAACAAATTTGGGATAGAAATGGATACGCAAATCGTCTAAGTAATCCAGTCTATCCAAATCTGTGTGGTGCAATGCATTATGCTTCATTTATAAGCGTTTACTCAATCAGCACCAATGAGCAATTTAGAATGATCACTTTCACTGGCCGATCAACTTAACATGTCTTCACTAAACCATCCATAACTTTTGATTTAGAGCTCAAAATGACACGAATCCAATGCTTACATGAAACTAGCTCAATTTTCTATACGGTGCCAAAATTTGAGACACAAATAGATACGACAAAGCGTCCAAGTAATCCAGTCTATCCCAAACTGTGTGATGCCATGCATTATTCTTCATTTATAAGCTTTTACTCA
Source organism: Pugionium cornutum (assembly GCA_018901935.1). NCBI lineage: Eukaryota > Viridiplantae > Streptophyta > Magnoliopsida > Brassicales > Brassicaceae > Pugionium > Pugionium cornutum. The sequence continues at coordinate 29,265,391 of CM032163.1, forward strand.
ATGAGCACCAATTATCAATTTAGAATGATCATTTTAACTGGCCGATCAACTTGACATGTCGGCACTAAATCGTCCATAAATTTGGAGTTGTAGCTCAGAATGACACGAATCCAATGCCCACATTAAGCTAGTTCAATGTTTTATAGTGTAACAAAATTTGAGACAGAAATAGATATGACAAAGCATCCAAGAAATAGATACAACAAAGCGTCCAAGTATTCCAGTGAATCCCAAACTGCGTGATGCCATGCATTAGTCTTCATTTATATGGTTTTACTTAATGACCACCAACGATCAGTTTAGAATGTTCATTTTAACAGGCCGATAAACTTGACATGTTTGCCCAATATCATGCATTACTTTTGATTTATTGGTCAGAATGACAAGAATCAATTGCCCACATAAAGCTAGTTCAATTTTCTATATTGTGACAAAATTTGCAATAGAATCAGATACGACAAAGCATCCAAGTAATCCAATATGTCCCAAACTACGTGATGGCATGCATTATGCTTCATTTATAAGTCTTTACTCATTGAGCACAAATGATCAGTTTGGAATGATCACTTTAACTGGCTGGTGAACTTGACATATGCGCACTAAATCGTCCGTAACTTTTGAGTTAGAGCTCCGAAACACACGAATCCAATGCCCACGTTAGGCTAGCTAATGTTTTATAGGGTAACAAAATTTGAGGCAAAAATAGATACTACAAAGCGTCCAAGTAGTACAATCTTTACAAAACTGTGTGATGCAATATAGTATGCTTCATTTATAAGCGTTTACTCAATGAGCACCAATTATGAGTTTAGAATGATCACTTTCACTGGCCGATCAACTTGACATTTCCGCACTAAATCATCCGTAACTAATGACTTAGACCTCAGAATGGCACAAATCAAATACTTACATTAAGCTAGCTCAACTTTCGATATTGTGACAAAATTTGAAACAAAAATAGATACGACAAAGCGTCCAAGTAATCCCGTCAATCCCAAACTGTGTGATGCCATGTGAGCACCAATTATCAGTTTAGAATGATTACTTTAACTGTCCAATCACTTTACATGTCTACCCTAATTCGTCCATAAATTTTCATTTAAAGCTCAGAATGATACAAATCTAATGCCCACATTATGCTAGTTCAATTTTTCTATATTGTGACAAAATTTGAAACAGAACTAGATACGACAAAGCGTCAAAGTAATCCAATCTATTCTAAACTACATGATGCCATGCTTAATGCCTCATTTTTAAATATTTACTTAATGAGCACCATTGATCAGTTAATAATGATCATTTTAACTTGCCGAATAAGTTGACATGTCTGTACTAAATCCGTAACTTTTTACTTAGAGCACAAAAACACAAGAATCGAATGCCCACATCATCCGTGAGTTCTGATTTATAGCTCAGAGTGACACGAATCCAATGTCCACATTAAGCTAGTTCAATTTTATATATTGTGACAAAATTTGAGACAAAACTAGGTACAACAAACCGTCCAACTAATCCAATCTATCCTAAACAGCGTGATACCATACATTATGCTTCTTTTAGAAGCCTTTACTCAATGAGCACCAAGGATCAGTTTATAATAATCATATTAACAGGCCGATCAACTTGACATGTCTGCACTATATCGTCCATACTTTTGATTTAAAGCTGAGAATGACACGAATTAAATGCCCTAGTTAAACATCCAACTAATCCAATCTATCTAAAACTGTGTGATGATATGCATTATATTTCATTTATAAGCGTTTACTCAATCAGCACCAATAATCAGTTTAGAATGATCACTTTCATTGGCCCATCAACTTGACATGTCCGCACTAAATCATCCGTAACTTTTGATATAGAGCTCAGAATTTCACGAATCCAATGCTTTCGTTAAGCTAGCTCAAGTTTCTCTATGTGACGAAATTTGAGACAAAAATAGATACGACAAAGCGTCCAAGTAATCCAATCTATCCAAAACTATTTCATGCCATACATTATTCTTCATTTATAAGCCTTTACTCAATCAGCCCCAATGATCCGTTTTGAATGATCATTTTAACTGGCCAATCAACTAGACATGTCCGCACTAAATCGTCCGTAACTTGTGAGTTGGAGCTCGGAATGACACGAATCCAATGCCCACGTTAAGCTATATCAATTTTCTTTATAATGACAAAATTTGAGAAAGAAATAGATACAACCAGGCGTCAAAGTAATCCAGTCTATCCCGAACTACGTCATGCCATGGATTATTTACATTTATAAGCTTTTACACAATAAGCACCAATGATCAGTTTAGAATGATCGTTTTAACTAGCCGATCAACTTGACATGTCTGCACTATAACGTCCATAACTTTTTATTTATAGCTTAGAATGACACGAATCCAATGCCCACATTAACCTAGTTCAATTTTCTATATATTAACAAAATTTGTGACTGAAGTAGATATGACAACGCATCCAAGTAATCCAATCTATCCCAAACTCCGTGATGGCATGCATTATGGTTCATTTATAAGTCTTTAGTCAGTCAACACCAATAACCAGTTGAGAATGATCACTTTAACTGGCCAACCAACTTGACACGTCCACATTAAATCTTTTGTAACTTTTTCCAGGGCTCAGAAACTCTCGAATCCAATGCCGACATTAAGCTAGCTCAATATTTTATAGTGTAAAAAAATTTGAGACATAAATAGATACGACAAAGCATGCAAGTAGTCGAAAGTATCCAAAATTTTGTGATGTTATGCATTATGCTTCATTTATAATCGTTTACTCAATCAGCACCAATGATCAGTTTAGAATGATCACTTTCACAGGCCGATCAACTTGAAATGTACGCACGAAATCATCCGTAACTTTTAATTTAGAGCTCAGAATGACACGAATCCAATGCTTACGTTAAACTAGCTCAATTTTCTATATTGTGAAAAAATTTGAGAAAGAAATAGATATAACAAAGCATCCAAGTAATCCAATCCTTCCCAAATGCCGTGATGCCATGCATTATTTTTCATTTATAAAATTTTACTCAATGAGCACCAATGATCAGTTTAGAATGATCATTTTAACTAGCCGATCAGCTTGTCATGTCTACACTAAATTGTCCATAAATTTTGATTTGTAGCTCAAAATGACATGAATCCAATGCCCACATTTAACCTAGTTCAATTTTCTTAATTGTGACAAAATTTGAAACAGAACTAGATACGACAAAGCGTCAAAGTAATCCAATCTATCCCAAATTGTGTGATGCCATGCATTATGCTTCATTTATAAGCCTTTACTCGATGAGCACCATTGATCTGTTTAGAAGAATCAAATATAATGGCCGATCAACTAAATAGTTCGTAACTTTTGATTTAGATCTCCGAATGACACGAATCCAATGCCCAGGATAAGAAAGCTCAGTTTTCAATATTTTGACACAATTTGAAACAGAAATAGATACGAAAAAGTGTCCAAGTAATCCAATTTTTCCCAAACTGCGTGATGTAATTCATTATTCTTCATTTATAAGTCTTTCCTCAATCAGCACCAATGACCAGTTTAGAATGATCACTTTAACTGGCCGATTAGCTTGACATTTCCGCACTAAATTGTCCTTAACTTTTGATTTAGAGTTCAAACTGACACGAATTAAATGGCCTTGCTAAGCTTGCTCAATTTTCTATATTGTGACAAAATTTGACACAGAAATAGATACGAAAAAGCGTCCAAGTAATCCAATCCTTCTCAAAATGCATGATGCCCTGCATTATTTTTCATTTATAAGCTTTTACTCAACGAGTACCATTGCTCAGTTTAGAATGATAATTTTAACTGGCAGATCAACTTGTCATATCTTTGATAAATCGTCCATAACTTTTGATTTATAACTCATAATGACACGAATCAAATGCCCACATTAAACTAGTTCAATTGTCTATATTGTGAAAGCGTCAAAGTAATCCAATCTATCCCAAACTGTGTGATGCCATGCTTTATGCCTCATTTTTAAGCCTTTACTTGATATGCACCATTGATCAGTTTGGAATGATCATTTTAACTCGCCGATCAACTTGACATGTATGCACTAAATCGTCCATAACTTTTGATTTAGATCCCAAAAACACATGAATCCAATGCCCACGTTAAGCTAGCTTAAGTTTCTTCAAGTGTAAGAAAATTTGAGAACGAAATAGATACCACAAAGCGTCCAAGTAATCCAATCTATCCAAAACTGTGTGATGCTATGCATTAAGCTTCATTTATAAGGGTTTACTCAATCAGCACCAATGATCAGTTTAGAATGATCACTTTCACTGACTGATAAACTTCACATTTCCGCACTAAATCATCCGTAAGTTATGATTTGGAGATCGGAATGACACGAATCCATTGCTTACGTTAAGCTAGCTCAATTTTCTATATTGTGACAAAATTTAAAACAAAACTAGATACGACAAAGCATTCAAGTAGTCCAATCTATCCCGAACTGCGTGATGCCATGCTTTGTGCCTCATTTATAGGCCTTTACTTAATGAGCACTAATGATCAGTTTAGATATATTATTTTAACTTGCTGATCAATTTGACATATACGTACTAAATCATCCGTAAGTTTTGATTTAGAGCTAAGAAACACACGAATCCAATGCCCAAGTTAAGCTAGATTAATTTTCTATAGTTTAGCAAAATTTGAGACCGAAGTAGATACGACAACACATGGAAGTAATCCAGTCCATCCCAAACTGCGTGATGCCATGCATTAGTCTTCATTTATAAGCTTTACTCAATGAGCACCAACGATCAGTATAGAGTGGTCATTTGTAGCTCAGAATGATACGAATCCAATGCCCACATTAAGATAGTTCAATTTTCTATATTGTGACAAAATTTGAGACAAAAGTAGATACGAAAAAGCGTCCAAGTAATCCAATATATCCCCAACTGCGTGATGCCATGCATTATGCTTCATTTATAAGCCTTTACTCAATTATCACCAACGATCAATTTAGAATAATTATATCAATTGGCCGATCAACTTGACATGTCCACACCAAATCGTTAGTAACTTTTGATTTAGTGCACAAAATGACACGAATCCAATGCCCATGATAAGCAAACTCAATTTTCTATATTTTGACAAAATTTGAGACAGAAATAGAGACCACTAAGCGTCCACGTAATCTAATCTATCCAAATTACTTGATGTCATGCTTTATGCTTCATTTATAAGCCATTACTTAATGAGGACCAATGATATGTTTAGAATGATCACTTTAACTGGCCATTGAACTTGACATGTCCGCAGTAAATCATCCGTAACTTGACACAAATACAATGCTCACGTTAAGGTAGCTCAATTTTCTATATTTTAGAAAAATTTAGGACTGAAATAGATACGAAAAATCATCCAAGTAATCTAATCTATCCAAAACTTTGTGATGCTATGTGTTATGTTTCATTTATAAGCCTTTACTTAATGAGCTCCAATGATTAGTTTAGAATGATCACTTTAACTGGCCTATCAACTTGACATGTCGCACTAAGTCGTCCATAACTTTTTATTTAGATCTCAGAATAACACGAATCCAATGCCCACGTTAAGCTAGCTCAATTTTCTATACTGTGAAAAAATTTGAGACATAAATAGCTATGACAAAGCGTCCAAGTAATTGAGTCCATCCCAAACTGGGTGATGCCGTACATTATTTTTCATTTAGAAGCTTTTACTCAATAAGCACCAATGATCAATTAGAATGATTGTTTTAACTGGCCGATCAACTCAACATGTCCGCACTAAATCGTCCGCACTAAATCGTCTGTAACTTTTGATTTAAAGCTCCGAAAAACATGAATCCTATGCCCACGTTAAGCTAGCTCAATTTTCTAGAGTGTAACAAAATTTGAGATAGAAATAGTTACGACAAAGCATCCAAGTAATCAAATCTATCCCAAACTGTGTGATGCTATGCATTATGCTTCATTTATAAGCCTTTACTCAGTGAGCACCAATGATCAGTTTAGAATGATTACTTTCACTGGCCGATGAACGTTTGATTTGGATCTCAGAATGACATTAATCCAATGCTTACGTTAACCTAGCTCAATTTTCTATATTGGGACAAAATTTGAGACAGAAATATATACAACAAAGCGTCCAAGTAATCCAGTCAATCCCAAACTGTGTGATGCCATGCATTATTATTCATTTATAAACTTTTACTCAGTGACCACCAACGATTAGCTTAGAATGATCATTTTAATTGACCAATCAACTTGACATGTATGCACTATATCGTCCATAACGTTTCATTTATAGCTCAGAGTGAGACCAATCGAATGCCTACATTAAGCTAGTTCAATTTTCTATATTTTGACAAAATTTGATATAGAACTAGATACAACAAAAGTGTCCAAGTAATCAAATCTATCCCGAACTGCGTGATGCCATGCATTATGTTTCATGTATAAGCCTTTACTCAATCAGCACCAATGATCAGTTTAGAATGATGACTTTAACTGGCCGATCAAGTTGACATGTCCACACAAAATCGTCCGTAACGTTTGATTTAGAGCTCAAAAACACACGAATTCAATGCCCACGTTAAGCTAGCTCAATTTTCTATATTGTGACAAAATTTGAAACAGAAATAGATACGACAAAGGATCCAAGTAATCAAATCTATCCAAAAATGTGTAATGCTATGCATTATGCTTCATTTATAAGCGTTTACTCAATCAGCACCAATGATCAGTTTAGAATGATCACTTTCACTGGCCGATCAACTTGACATGTCCGCACTAAATCATCCGTAACTTTTTTTTTAGAGCATAGAATGACACGAATCCAATGCTTACGTTAAGCTAGATCAATTTTCTATATTGTGACAAACTTTGAGGTAGAAATAGATACGACAAAGCGTCCAAGTAATCCAGTCAATCCCAAACTGCGTGATGCCATGCATTATTATTCATTTATAAGCTTTTACTCAATGACCACCAACGATTAGTTTAGAATGATCATTTTAATTGTCCGACCAACTTGACATGTATGCACTAGTGCATATCGTCCATAACTTTTCATTTGTAGCTAAGAGTGACACCAATCGAATGCCTACATTAAGCTAGTTTAATTTTCTATATTGTGACAAAATTTGATACAGAACTAAATACGACAAAGCGTCGAAGTAATCCAATCTATCCCAAACTGCGTGATTCCATGCATTATGCTTCATTTATAAGCCTTTACTCAATCATCACCAATGATGAGTTTAGAATGATGACTTTAACTGGGCGATCAATTTGACATGTATGCACTAAATCGTTCATAACTTTTGATTTAGAGCTCAGAAACATATGAATTAAATGCCCATGTTAAGCAAACTCAATTTTCAATATTGTGACAGAAGTAGAAATGACAAAGCATGCAAGTAATCCAATCCTTCCCAAACTGCGTGATGCCATGCATTATTTTCATTTATAAGCTTTTACTCAAATCGGCGCCAATGATCAGTTTAGAATGATAATTTTAACTGGCCGATCAACTTGTCATGAGTTCACTAAATCGTCCATTTCTTTTGATTTATAGCTCCGAATGACACGAATCCAATGTCCACATTAACCTAGTTCAATTTTCTGTATTGTGGCAAAATTTAAAACAGATATAGATACGACAAAGCATCATAGTAATCCAATCTTTCCCAAACTGCGTGATTCCATTCTTTATGTCTCATTTATAAGCCTTTACTTAATGAGAACCAACGATCAGTTTGAAGTAATCATTTTGACTGGCTGATCAACTTGACATGTCTGCACTATATCGTCCATAATTTTTTTTAGAGCTCAGAAACACATGAATCGAAAGCCCACACTAAGCTAGCTCCATTTCCTATATTGTAACAGAATTTGAGACATGAATAGATACGACAAAGAATCCAAGTAATCGAATCTATCCCAAACTGTGTGATGCCATGCATTATTTTTCATTTAAAAGCTTTTACTCAACGAGCACCAATGATCAGTTTAAAATGATCATTTTAACTGACCGATCAACTTGACATGTCCGCACTAAATTTTCGCACTAAATCGTCCGTAACTTTTGATTTACAGCTCAAAATGACACGAATCCAATACTTACGTTAAGCTAGCTCACTTTTCTATATGTGACAAAGTTTTGAGATAGAATTAGATACGACAAATTGTCCAAGTAGTCCAATCCTTCCTAAACTCCGTAATGCCATGCATTATTTTTCATTTATAAAATTTTAATCAATAAGCACCAATGATTAGTTTAGAATGATCATTTCAACTGGACAATGAACTTGTAATGTATGCACTAAATCGTCCATTACTTTTGATTTATAGCTTGGAATGACATGTATCCAATGCCTACATTAAACTAGTTCAATTTTCTATATTGTGACAAAATTTGAAACAGAACTAGATACAACAAAGGATCAAAGTAATCCAATCTATCCCAAACTGTGTGATGCCATGCTTTATGCCTCATTTATAAGCATTTACTTAATGAGCACCAATAATCAGTTTAGAATTATCATTTTAACTCGCCGATCAACTATGTTCGCACTAAATCATCTGTAACTTATTATTTACAGCTCAGAAAGACATGAATCCAATGCCCGCGTTAAGCTAGCTCAATTTTCTATAGGCTAACAAAATTTGAGACAAAAATAGATATCACAAAGCATCCAAATAATCCAATCTATCCAAAACTGGTTGATGCTATGCATTATACTTTATTTATAAGCGTTTACTCAATCAGCACCAATGATAAGTTTAGAATGATCACTTTAACTGGCCGATGAACTTGACATGTCCGCACTAAATCATCCTTAACATTTGATTTAGAGCTCAGAATGACACGAATCCAATGATTACGTTAAGCTAGCTCAATTTTCTATATAGTGACAAAATTTAAGATAGTAACAGATTCGACAAAGCGTTGAAGTAATCTAGTAAATCCCAAACTGTGTGATGCCATGTATTGTTCTTCATTTATAAGCTTTTACTTAATGACCACCAACGATCAGTTTAGAATGATCATTTTAACTTGCCGGTCATCTTGACATTTATGCACTAAATCGTCCATTTATAGCTCAGAATGACATGAATTGAATTCCCACATTAAGCTAGTCCAACTTTCTATGTTGTGACAAAATTTGAAACAAAACTAGATACGACAAATTGTCCAAGTAATCCAATCTATCTCAAACTGCGTGATGCCATGCTTTATGCCTCATTTATAAGCCTTTACTTAATGAGCACTAATGATCAGTTTAGAATGAGCATTTTAACTCGCTGATCAACTTGACATGTCCGCACTAAATCGTCGGTAACTTTTGATTTAGAGCTCAGAAACAGACGAATCCAATGCCCACATTAAGCTAGCTTAATTTTCTATAGTGTAACAAAATTTGAGATAGAAATAGATACGACAAAACGTCCCAGTAATCCAGTGCATCCCAAACTGCATGATGCCATGCATTATTCTTCATTTATAAGCTTTTACTCAATGAGCACCAACGATCAGTTTAGAATGATCATTTTAACTGGCCAATAACCTTGACATGTATGCCCTATATCGTCCATAGCTTTTGATTTATAGGTCAAAATGACACGAATCAATTGCCCACATTAAGCAAGTTCAGTTTTCTATATTGTGACAAAATTTGGGACATAACTAGATACGACAAAGCGTACAAGTAATCCAATCTATACCAAACTGCGTGATTTCATGCATTATGCTTCATTTATAAACCTTTTCTCAATGAGCACCAATGAACAGTTTAGAATGATCACTTTAAGTGGCCGATGAACTTGACATGTTTGCACTAAATCATCTATTACTTTTGATTTAGAGCTCGGAATGACACGAATCCAATGCTTACTTTAAGCTAGCTAAATCTTCTATATTGTGACAAAATTTGATACCGAAATATATACAACAAAGCATCCAAGTAATCCAGTCAATCCAAAACTCCGTGATGCCATGCATTATTCTTGATATATAATCTTTTACTCAATGATCACCAACGATAAGTTTAGAATGATCATTTTAACTGGCCGATCAAACTGACATCTCTGCACTAAATTGTCAATAACTTTTGATTTATAGCTCAGAATGACACGAATCGAATGCCAACATTAAGCTAATTCAATTTTCTATGTTGTGATAAAAGTTGAAATAATACTAGATATGACAAAGCGTCCAAGTAATCCAATCTATTCCAAACTGCGTGATGCCATGCTTTATACGTCATTTATAATCCTTTACTTAATGAACACCAATGATCAGTTTAGAATGATCATTTTAACTCACTGATAAACTTGACATTTCCGCACTAAAACATCCGTAATTTTTTATTGAGAGCTCAAAATGACACGAAATTAATGCCCATGTTAAGCTAGTTCGTTTTTCTATATTGTGACAAAATTTCAGATAGAACTAGATACGAAAAAGCATCAAAGTAATCCAATATATCCCAAACTGCGTGATGCCATGCATTATGCTTCGTTAATAAGCCTTTACTCAATGAGCAGCAATGATCAGGTTAGAATGATCATTTTAACTAGCCAATAAACTTGTCAAGTCTGCACGACATCGTCCATAACTTTTGATTTATAGCTCATAATGACACGAATCCAATGCCCACATTTAGCTAATTTAATTTTCTATATTGTGACAAAATTTGAAACATAACTAGATACGACAAAGCATCCAATTCATCCAATCTATCCCAAACAACGTGATGCCATGCTTTATGCCTCATTTATAAGTCTTTACTTAATGAGCACCAATGATCAGTTTAAAATGATCATTTTAACTCCCCGAACAACTTGACATGTCCGCACTAAATCATCTGTAGTTTTTGATTTAGAGCTCAGAAACACACAAATCTAGTGTCCACGTTAACCTAGCTCAATTTTCTATCGTGTAACAAAATTTGAGACAGAAATAGATACGACAAAACCGGTCAAGTAATCCAGTCTATCCAAAATTATGTGATGCCATGCACTATGCTCCATTTATAAGACTTTACTCAATGAGCACCAATGATTAGTTTAGAATGATCACTTTAACTGGCCGAACAACTTGACATGTCAGTACTAAATCGTCCGTAACGTTTGATTTAGATCTCAGAATGACACGAATCCAGTTACCACTTTAAGCTACCTCAATTTTCTATATTGTGACAAAAATTTGAGATAGAAATAGATACGACAAAGCATCCAAGTAATCCATTCCATCTCAAACTGCGTGATGCCATGCATTATTCTTCATTGATAAGCTTTTACTCAATGACCAGCAACGATCAGTTTAGAATGATCATTTTAATTGGTCGATCACGTTGACATGTCTCCATTATATCGTCCCTAACCTTTGATTAGTAGCTCTGAATGACAACAATCAATTGCCCACATTAAGCTAGTTACATTTTCTATATTGTGACAAAATTTGAGACAAAACTAGATATGACAAATCGTCCAAGTAATCCAATCTATTCCAAACTTTGTGATGCCATGCATTATGTTTCATTTATAAGCCTTTACTCAATGACCACCAATGATCAGCTTAGAATGATCACTTTAACTGGCCGAACAACTGGACATGTCAGTACTAAATCGTCCGTAACGTTTGATTTAGAGCTCAGAATGGTAGGAATCCAGTTACCACTTTAAGCTACCTCAATTTTCTATATTGTGACAAAAATTTGAGATAGAAATAGATACGACAAAGCGTCCAAGTAATCCATTCCATCTCAAACTGCGTGATGCCATGCATTATTCTTCATTGTTAAGCTTTTACTCAATGACCAGCAACGATCAGTTTAGAATGATCATTTTAACTGGTCGATCACGTTGACATGTCTGCACTATATCGTCCCTAACCTTTGATTAATAGCTCTGAATGACAACAATCAATTGCCCACATTAAGCTACTTACATTTTCTATATTGTTACAAAATTTGAGACAAAACTAGATACGACAAAGCGTCCAAGTAATCCAATATATTCCAAACTTTGTGATGCCATGCATTATGCTTCATTTATAAGCCTTTACTCAATGACCACCAAAGATCAGTTTAGAATGATCACTTTAACTGGCCGATCAACTTGACATGTCCGTACTAAATCGTTCGTAACTTTTGATTTATAGCTCAGAATGACACGAATACAATGCCCACATTAAGCAAGCTCAATTTTCTATAGTGTGACAAAATTTGAAAAATAAATAGATACGATAAAGCATTCAAGTAATCCAGTCCATCCCAAACGGCATGATGCCATGCATTATTCTTCATTTAAAAGCGTTTACGTAACCACCAATAATCAGTTTAGAATGATCATTGTAACTAGCCGATCATATTGACATGTCTACACTAAGTTGTCCATAAAGTTTGATTTGTAGCTCATAATGACATGAATCTCATACGCACATTATGCTAGTTCAATTTTCTATATTGTGACAAAATTTGAGACTGAATTAGATACAAAAAAGCGTCCAAGTAATCCAATCTATCTTAAAACAGCGTGATGCCATGCATTATGCTCCATTTATGAGCATTTAATCAATGAGCACCAATGATTAGTTTAGGATGATCATTTTAACTCGCCAATCAACTTGATATTTCCGCACTAAATGGTCAGTAACTTTTTATTTAGAGCTCCGAAACACACGAATTCAATGCCCACGTTAATCTAGCTCAATTTTCTATAGTGTAACAACATTTGAGACAGAAATAGATGCGCAACAATGATCTGCTTATAATGATCACTTTAACTGGCCACTACACTTGACATGTCCACACTGAATCGTCCGTAACTTTTGATTTGGAGCTTAGAATGACACAAATCCAATGCCCACGTTAAGCTAGCTCAATTTTCTATATTGTGACAAAATTTCAAAAATAAATAGATACGATAAAGCGTTCAAGTAATCGATTCCATCCCGAACTGCGTGATGCCATGCATTATTCTTCATTTATAAGCGTTTACCCAATGAGCACCAATAATCAGTTTAGAGTGATCATTTTAACCAGCCGATCCATTTGATATGTCTACACCAAATCATCCTTAAATTTTGATTTGTAGCTCCGAATGACACGAATCATATACCCACATTAAGCTAGTTCAATTCTGTATATTGTGACAAAATTTAAGACAGGAGTAGATACGAAAAACCGTCCAAGTAATCCAATCTAACCCAAATTGCGTGATGCCATGTATTATGCTTCATTTATAAGCCTTTACTCAATGAGCACCAATGATCAGTTTCAAATAATCATATTAACCGGCCGATCAAATTGATATGTCCACACTAAATTGTCGGTAACTTTTAATTTAGAGCTCAGAATGACACGAATCCAATTCCCACATAAACAAGCCCTATTTTCTATACTTTGACAAAATTTGAGAGAAAAATAGAGACGACCAAGCGTACAAGTAATTCAATCTATCCAAACTACTTGATGCCATCCTTTATGCTTCATTTATAAGCCTTTACTTAATGAGCAACAATGATCTGTTTAGAATGATCACTTTAACTGGCCACTCAACTTGAAATGTTCTCACTAAATCGTTCATAACTTTTGATTTGGAGCTCAGAATGACACAAATCCAATGCCCTCATTAAGCAAGCTCAATTTTCTATATTGTTTCAAAACTTGAGACAGAAATAGATACGAAAAAGCATCCAAGTAATCCAATATATCCAAAACTGTGTGATGGCATGCGTTATGCTTCATTTATTAGCCTTTAATTAATGAGCACGAACGATCTATTAGGAATGATCAATTTAACTGGCCACTCAACTTGACATGTCCGCACTAAATTAAATGTAACTTTTGATTTGGAGCTTAGAATGACACAAATCCAATGCCCACGTTAAGGTAACTCAAATTCTATATTGTAACAAATTTGAAACTGAAATAGATACGACAAAGCATCCAAGTAATCCAATCCATCCCAAACTGCGTGATGCCAAACATTATTTTTCATTTATAAGCCTTTACTCAATGAGCACCAATTATCTGTTTAGAATGATCACTTTAACTAGCCCATCAACTTGATATGTCTGCACTATATCGTCGATTACTTTTGATTTAAAGCTCAGAATGACACGAATCCAATGCCCACTTTAAGCAACCTCAATTTTCTATATTGTGAGAAAATTTGAGATAGAAATAGATATGATAAAGCATCCAAGTAATCCAATCTATCCAAAACTGTGTGATGTCATGAATTATGCTCCATTTATAAGCCTTTACTCAATGAGCACCAATGATCAGTTTAGAATGATCACTTTAACTGGCCGATCAACTTGTCATGTCTGACTAAATCGTCCGTAATTTTTGATTTGGAGCTCGGAATGACACAAATCCAATGCCCACGTTAAGATAGCTCAATTTTCTATATTTTAACAAAGCTTAAGACAGAAATAGATATGAGAAGATGTCCAAGTAATCCAATCTAGTCAAAACTGTGCGATGCCATGCATTATGCTTCATTTATAAGCCTTTACTCAATGAGCACCAACGATCAGTTTACGAAGATCATTTTAACTGGCCGATGACCTTGACATGTATGCAATCTATCGTCCATAACCTTTGATTTATAGCTCAGAATGACAACAATCATCTATATTGTAACAAAACTTGAGACAGAAATAGATATGACAAAACGTCCAAGTAATCCAATCTAGCCAAAGCTGTGTGATGCCATGCATTGTGCTTCATTTATAAGCCTTTACTCAATCAGCACCAACGATCAGTTTACAATGATCATTTTAACTGGCTGATCACCTTGACATGTATGCAATATATCGCCCATAACCTTTGATTTATAGCTCAGAATGACAACAATCAATTGCCCACATTAAACTAGTTCAATTTTCCATATTGTGATAAAATTTGAGACAGAACTAGATAAGACAAAACGTCCAAGTAATCCAGTCTATCCCAAACCGCGTGATGCCATGCATTATGCTATATTTATAAGCCTTTACTCAGTGAGCACCAATGATAAGTTTAGAATGATCACTTTAACTGGCCGATCAACTTGACATGTGCTCACTAAATCGTCCATAACTTTTGATTTAGAGCTCTGAATGACACGAATCCGAAGCCCACATTAAGGTAGCTCAATTTTCTATATTTTAACAAACTTTGAAAAATAAATAGAAAAGACAGAGTGTTAAAGTAATCCAGTCCATCCCAAACTGCATTATGCCATCCATTATTCTTCATTTATAAGCATTTACTCAATGAGCACCAATAATTTGTTTAGAATGATCATTTTAACTAGCCGGTCAATTTGATATGTCTACACTAAATCATACATAAATTTTGATTTGTAGCTCAGAAAGACATGAATCCGACACCCACATTAAGCTACTTCAATTTTCTATATTGTGACAAAATTTGAGACAAAACTAGATCCAAAAAGCATCCAAGTAATCCAATTTATCCCAAATTGTGTGATGCCATGCATTATGCTTCATTTATAAGCCTTTACTCAATGAGCACCAATGATTAGTTTAACATAAGCATATTAACATGTCCATTAACTTTGCTTTTCGACACTAAATCGTCTATAACTTTGAAATTTAGAGCTCCGAATGACACAAATCCAATGCCCTCGTTACGAAAGCCCAAATTTCTATATTTTGACAAAATTTGAGACAGAAATAAAGACGACAAAGCGTCCAAGTAATCCAATCTATCAAAACTACAGATCATTGTTGACATGTCCGCACTAAATTAACCATAACTTTTGATATGGAGCTTAGAATGACACAAAAGCAATGGCGACATTAAGGTGGCTCAAATTCTATATGGTAACAAAATTTGAGACAAAAATAGATACGGCAAAGCATCCATGTAATCCAATCCATCCCAAACTGCATGATGCCATTCATTATTTTTCATTTAGAAGCCTTTACTCAATGAGCACCAATGATATGTTTAGAATGATCACTTTAACTAGCCAATCAACTTGATATGTCTGCACTATATCGTCCATTACTTTTGATTTAAAGCTTAGAATGACACGGATCCAATGCCCACTTTAAGCTATCTCAATTTTCTATATTGTGAGAAAATTTGAGATAGACATAGAAATGACAAAGCATCCAAGTATTCCAATCTATCCAAAACTGTGTGATGCCATGCATTATGCTCCATTTATAAGCCTTTACTCAATGAGCACCAATGATCACTTTAGAATGATCACTTTAACTGGCCGATCAACTTGTCATGTCTTACTAAATCGTCCGTAATTTTTGATTTGGAGCTCAGAATGACATAATTTCATTGCCCACGTTAAGCTAGCTCAATTTTCTATATTGTAACAAAACTTGAGATAGAAATAGATATGACAAAGCGTCCAAGTAATCCAATCTATCCAAAACTGTGTGATGCCATGCATTATGCTTCATTTATAAGCCTTTACTCAATGAGCACCAACAATCAGTTTACAATGATCAATTTAACTGGCCGATCACCTTGACATGTCTGCAATATATCGTCCATAACCATTGATTTATAGCTCAGGATGACAACAATCAATTGCCCACATTAAACTAGTTCAATTTTCTATATTGTGACAAAATTTGAGATGACCTAGATACGACAAACGTTCAAGTAATCCAGTGTATCCGAAACTGCGTGATGCCATGCATTATGCTATATTTATACGTCTTTACTCAATGAACACAAATGATCAGTTTCGAATGATCACTTTAACTGGCCGATCAACTTGACATGTCCTCACTAAATCGTCCATAACTTTTGATTTAGAGCTCTGAATGACACGAATCCAAAGCCCACGTTAAGCTAGCTCAATTTTCTATATTTTAACAAAATTTGAAAAATAAATAGATATGACAAAGCATTCAAGTAATCCAGTCCATCCCAAACTGTGTTATGCCATCCATTATTCTTCATTTATATAGCATTTACTCAATGAGCACCAATAATCAGTTCAGAATGATCATTTTAACTAGCCGATCAATTTGATATGTCTACACTAAATCGTCCATAAATTTTGATTTGTAGTTCAGAATGACACGAATCCGACGCTCACATTAAGCTACTTCAATTATCTATATTCTGATAAAACTTGAGACAAAACTAGATCCAAAAAAGCGTCCAAGTCATCCAATTTATCCCAAATTGTGTGATGCCATGCATTATGGTTCATTTATAAGCATTTAATCAACTAGCACCAATTATTAGTTTAACATAAGCATATTAACATGCTGATTAACTTGACGTGTCCATAATAAATCGTCTGTAACTTTTAATTTAGAGCTCCGAATGACACGAATACAATGTTCTCGTTAAGCAAGCCCAAATTTCTCTATTTTGACAACGCTTGAGACAGAAATAAAGACGATAAAGCGTCAGAGCAATCCAATCTATCAAAACTACTTAATCCCATGCATTATGTTTCATTTATAATCCTTTACTTAATGAGCAACAATGATCTGTTTAGAATGATTACTTTAACTGGACACTCAACTTGACATGTATACACTAAATCGTCCGTAACTTTTGATTTGGAGCTGAGAATGACACAAATCCAATGCCCACTTTAAACTAGCTCAATTTTCTATATTGTGCATCCAACTAATCCAAACTATCCTTAACTGCGTGATGCCATGCATTGTGCTTCATTTATAAGCCTTTATTCAATGAGCACCAATGATCTATTTAGAATAATTATATTAACTGGTCGATCAACTTGACATGTGCACCCTAAATTGTCCGTAACTTTTGATTTAGAGCTCAGAATGACACGAATCCAATGCCCACATTAAGCATGCTCAATTTTCTATATTTGGACAAAATTTGAGACAATACTAGATACGACAAAGTGTCCAAGTAATCCAATCTATCCCAACTACTTGATGCCATGCTTTATGCTTTATTTATAAGGCTTTACTTAATGAGCACCAATGATCAGTTTAGAATGATCACTTTAACTGGCGGATCAACTTGACTTATGCACTAAATTGTGTATATTTTTTGATTTAGAGCTCATAAACACACGAATCCAATGCCCACATTAAGCTAGCTCAATTTTCTATATTGTAACAAAATTGAAACAAATATAGATATGAAAAAGCGTCAAAGTAATCCAATCTATCCAATATTGTGTGATGCCATGCATTATGCTTCATTTATAAGCTTTTACTCAATGAGCACCAATAATAAGTTTAGAATGATCACTTTAACTGGCCGATCAACTTGACATGTCCTCACTAAATCATTCGTAACATTTGATTTAGAGCTTAGAATGACAAGAATCCAATGCCCACATTAAGCTAGTTCAACTTTGAATATTGTGACAAAATTTGATATAGAACTACGTACGATAAAGCGTCGAAGTAATCCAATCTATCCCAAACTGCGTGATGCCATACCTTATGCTTCATTATATATAAGCCTTTACTCAATGAGCACCAATGATCAGTTTAGAATGATCACTTTAACTAGCCGATCAACTTGACAATTCCCCAGTAAATCATCCGTAACTTTTGATTTAAAGCTCTAAATGACACGAATCCAATTCCCATGTTAAGATAGCTTCATTTTCAATATTGAAACAAAATTTGAGTCTGAAATAGATACAACAAAGCATCCAAGTAATCCAATCTATCAAAATTGTGTGATGCCAAGCATTATGCTTCATTTATAAGCATTTACTCAATTAGAACCAATGATCAGTTTAGAATGATCACTTTCACTAGCCAATTAACTTGACATGTACGCACTTAATCGTCTGTAACTTTTGTTTAGAGCTCAAAATGACACGAATCCAATTCCCACGTTAAGCTAGCTCAATTTTCTATATTGAAACAAAATTTGAGATTGAAATAGATAGGACAAAGCGTCCAAGTAATCCAGTCTATCGAAAATTGTGTGATGCCTTGCATTATACTTCATTTATAAGCCTTTACTCAATGAGCACCAATGATCAGTTTAGAATGGTCATTTTAACTGGCCGATCAACTTGAAATGTCTGCACTAAATCATTTGTAACTTTTGATTTATAGCTAAGAATGACACGAATCTAATGCCCACATTAATCTAGCTTAATTTTCTATATTTTGACAAAATTTGAAACACAAATAGGGATGACAAAGCGTGATGCCATGCTTTATGCTCTATGCTTCATTTATAAGCCTTTACTCAATCTATCCCAAAAGGCATGATGTCATGCTTTATGCTTCATTTATAAGCTTTTACTTAATGAGCACCAATGATTAGTTTAGAATAATAACTTAAAGTGGCTGATCAACTTGACATGTATGCACTAAATCGTCCGTAACATTTTATTTAGAGCATGCCCACGTTAAGCAAGCTCAATTTTCTCTATTTGACAAAAATTGAGACACAAATCGAGACGACAAAGCGTCCAAGTAATCCAATCTATCCAGACTACTTGATTCCATGCATTATGCTTCATTTATAAGCCTTTACTTAATGAGCAACAATGATCTGTGTAGAATGATCACTTTAACTGGCCACTCAACTTGACATGTCTGCCTTAAATCATCCGAAACTTTTGATTTGGAGCTCAGAATGACACAAATCCAAAGGCCACGTTAAGCTAGCACCATTTTCTATATTGAAGCAAAATTTGAGACAAAAATAGATACGACAAAGCATCTAAGTAATCCAATCTATCCAAAACTGTGTGATGTCATACATTATACTTCATTTATAAGCATTACTTAATGAGCAAGAATGAACAGCTTAGAATGATCACTTTAACTGACCGATCATATTGATATGTCCACACTAAATCGTTCGTAACTTTTGATTTAGAGCTTAGAATGACACGAATCTAATGCCCACATTAAGCTAGCTCAATTTTCTATATTTTATCAAAATTTGAGACAGAAATAGATACGACAAAGTTTACAAGTAATCCAATCTATCCCAAACTCCGTGATGCCATGCATTATTTTTCATTTGTAAGCTTTTACTCAATGAGCACCAATGATCAGTCTAGAATGATCATTTTAACTGCCCGATCAACTTGTCATGTCGGCACTAAATGGTCCATAACTTTTGATGTATAGCTTAGAATGAGACGAATCCAATGCCCACATTAAGCTAGTTCAATTTTCTATATTGTGAAAGAAATTGAATTAGAACTAGATACGACAAAGCGTCCAAGTAATCATATCTATCCCAAACTGCGTAATGCCATGCAATTTGTTTCCATTATAAGCATTTACTCATTGCACACCAATGTTCAGTTTAGAATGATCACTTTAACTGGCCGATCAACTTGACATGTCCGCACTAAATCGTTCGTAAATTTTGATTTATAGCTCAAAATGACTCGAAACCAATGCCCCAATTAAGCTAGTTCAATTTCCTATACTGTGACAAAATTTGAGACATAACTAGATTCGACAAAGCGTGCAAGTAATCCAATCTATCCCAAACTGCGTGATACCATGCATTATGCTTCATTTATAAGCCATTACTCAATGAGCACCAAAAATCAATTTCAAATAATCATATTAACTGGCCGATCAACTTGACATGTCCACACTAAATTGTGTCTAACTTTTGATTTAGAGATCAGAATGAGACGAATCCAAAATCCACGTTAAACAAGCTCAATTTTCTATATTTTGACAAAAGCTGAGATAGAAATAGAAACGAAAAAGTGTCCAAGTATTCCCATCTCTCCAAACTACTTGATGCCATGCTCTATGCTTCATTTATAAGGCTTTACTTAATGAGCACCATTGATCAGTTTAGAATGATCAATTTAACGGGCCGATTAACTTGACATTTCCGCACTAAATCGTGTGTATTTTCCGATTTAGAGATCATAACACACGAATCCAATGCCCTTGTTAAGCTAGCTCAATTTTCTTTATTTTAAAAAAAATGATACAGAATTAGATATGAAAAAGTGTACAAGTAATCCAATCCATCCCAAACTGCGTGATGCCATGGATTATTTTTCATTTAAAAGCCTTAACTCAATGAGCACCAATGATCAGTTTAGAATGATCACTTTCACTAGCCAATTAACTTGACATGTCCGCACTTAATCGTATGTAACTTTTGATTAGAGCTCAAAATGACACGAATCCAATTCCCACGTTAAGCTAGCTCAATTTTCTATATTGAAACAAAATTTGAGATTGAAAAAGATAGGATAAAGTGTCCAAGTAATCCAGTCTATCGAAAATTGTGTGATGCCTTGCATTATACTTCATTTATAAGCCTTTACTCAATGAGCACCAATGATCGGTTTAGAATGATCATTTTAACTGGCCGATCAACTTGAAATGTCTGCACTAAATCAATTGTAACTATAGCTCAGAATGACACGAATCTAATGTCCTCATTAATCTAGCTTAATTTTCTATATTTTGACAAAATTTGAAACACAAATAGGGACGACAAAGCGTGATGCCATGCTTTATGCTCTATGCTTCATTTATAAACCTTTACTCAATCTATCCCAAAAGGCGTGATGTCATGCTTTATGCTTCATTTATAAGCTTTTACTTAATGAGCACCAATGATCAGTTTAGAATAATAACTTTAAGTGGCTGATCAACTTGACATGTATGCACTAAATCGTCCGTAACATTTTATTTAGAGCATGCCAACGTTAAGCAAGCTCAATTTTCTCTATTTGACAAAATTTGAGACAAAAATAGAGACGACAAAGCATCCAAGTAATCCAATCTATCCAAACTACTTGATTCCATTCATTATGCTTCATTTATAAGCCTTTACTTAATGAGCAACAATGATCTGTGGAGAATGATAACTTTAACTGGCAACTCAACTTGACATGTCTGCTCTAAATCGTCTGAAACTTTTGATTTGGAGCTCAGAATGACACAAATCCAAAGGCCACGTTAAGCTAGCTCCATTTTCTATATTGAAGCAAAATTTGAGACAAAAATAGATACGACAAAGCATCTAAGTAATCTAATCTATCCAGACCTGTGTGTTGCCATACATTATACTTCATTTATAAGCATTACTTAATGAGCATGAATGATTTGTTTAGAATGATCACTTTAACTGGCCGATCATATTGATATGTCCACACTAAATCGTTCGTAACTTTTGATTTTGAGCTTAGAATGACACGAATCTAATGCCCACATTAAGCTAGCTCAATTTTCTATATTTATCAAAATTTAAGACAGCAATAGATATGAAAAAATTTCCAAGTAATCAAATCTATCCCAAACTCCGTGATGCCATGCATTATTTTTCATTTGTAAGCTTTTACTCAATGAGCACCAATGATCAGTTTAGAATGATCATTTTAACTGCTCGATCAACTTGTCATGTCGGAACTAAATGGTCCATAACTTTTGATGTATAGCTTAGAATGAGACGAATCCAATGCCCACATTAAGCTAGTTAAATTTTCTATATTGTGAAAAAATTTGAATTAGAACTAGATACGACAAAGCGTCCAAGTAATCCAATCTACCCCAAACTGCGTAATGCCATGCATTTTGCTTTCATTATAAGCATTTACTCATTGCGCACCAATGTTCAGTTTAGAATGATCGCTTTAACTGGCCGATCAACTTGACATGTCCGCACTAAATCGTTCGTAACTTTTGATTTATAGCTCAAAATGACTCGAAACCAATGCCCCAATTAAGCTAGTTCAATTTCCTATATTGTGAAAAAATTTGAGACATAACTAGATTCAACAAAGCGTCCAAGTAATCCAATCTATCCCAAACTGCGTGATGCCATGCATTATGCTTCATTTATGAGCCATTACTCAATGAGCACCAATAATCAATTAAAAATAATCATATTAACTGGCCGATCAACTTGACATGTCCTCACTAAATTGTCTCTAAATTTTGATTTAGAGATCAGAATGAGACGAATCCAAAATCCACGTTAAACAAGCTCAATTTTCTATATTTTGACAAAATCTGAGATAGAAATAGAAACGACAAAGTGTCCAAGTATTCCCATCTATCCAAACGACTTGATGCCATGCTCTATGCTTCAATTATAAGGCTTTACTTAATGAGCACCATTGATCAGTTTAGAATGATCAATTTAACTGGCCGATTAACTTGACATTTCCGCACTAAATCGTGTGTATTTTCCGATTTAGAGATCATAAACACACGAATCCAATGCCCTTGTTAAGCTAGCTTAATTTTCTTTATTTTTTAAAAAAATGAGACAGAATTAGATATGAAAAAGTGTTCCAGTAATCCAATCCATCCCAAACTGCGTGATGCCATGGATTATTATTCATTTATAAGCCTTAACTCAATGAGCACCAATGATCAGTTTAGAATGATCACTTTCAGTAGCCAATTAACTTGACATGTACGCACTTAATCGTAGAGCTCAAAATGACACGAATCCAATTCCCACGTTAAGCTAGCTCAATTTTCTATATTGAAACAAAATTTGAGATTGAAAAAGATAGGACAAAGCATCCAAGTAATCCAGTCTATCGAAAATTGTGTGATGCCTTGCATTATACTTCATTTATAAGCCTTTACTCAATGAGCACCAATGATCAGTTTAGAATGATCATTTTAACTGGCCGATCAACTTGAAATGTCTGCACTAAATCAATTGTAACTATAGCTCAGAATGACACGAATCTAATGTCCACATTAATCTAGCTTAGATTTCTATATTTTGACAAAATTTGAAACACAAATAGGGACGACAAAGCGTGATGCCATGCTTTATGCTCTATGCTTCATTTATAAGCGTTTACTCAATCTATCCCAAATGGCGTGATGTCATGCTTTATGCTTCATTTATACGCTTTTACTTAATGAGCACCAATGATCAGTTTAGAATAATAACTTTAAGTGGCTGATCAACTTGACATGTATGCACTAAATCGTCCGTAACATTTTATTTAGAGCATGCCCACGTTAAGCAAGCTCAATTTTCTCTATTTGACAAAATTTGAGACACAACTAGAGACGACAAAGCGTCCAAGTAATCCAATCTATCCAAACTACTTGATTCCATGCATTATGCTTCATTTATAAGCCTTTACTTAATGAGCAACAATGATCTGTTTAGAATGATCACTTTAACTGGCCACTCAACTTGACATGTCTGCTCTAAATCATCCGTAACTTTTGATTTGGAGCTCAGAATGACACAAATCCAAAGGCCACGTTAAGCTAGCTCCATTTTCTATATTGAAGCAAAATTTGAGACAGAAATAGATACGACAAAGCATCTAAGTAATCCAATCTATCCAAAACTGTGTGATGCCATACATTATACTTCATTTATAAGCATTACTTAATGAGCATGAATGATCAGTTTAGAATGATCACTTTAACTGGCCGATCATATTGATATGGCCACACTAAATCGTTCGTAACTTTTGATTTAGAGCTTAGAATGACACGAATCTAATGCCCACATTAAGCTAGCTCAATTTTCTATATTTTATCAAAATTTGAGACAGAAATAGATACGACAAAGTTTACAAGTAATCCAATCTATCCCAAACTCCGTGATGCCATGCATTATTTTTCATTTGTAAGCTTTTACTCAATGAGCACCAATGATCAGTCTAGAATGATCATTTTAACTGCCCGATCAACTTGTCATGTCGGCACTAAATGGTCCATAACTTTTGATGTATAGCTTAGAATGAGACGAATCCAATGCCCACATTAAGCTAGTTCAATTTTCTATATTGTGAAAAAATTTGAATTAGAACTAGATACGACAAAGCGTCCAAGTAATCCAAGCTATCCCAAACTGCGTAATGCCATGCATTTTGCTTCCATTATAAGCATTTACTCATTGCGCACCAATGTTCAGTTTAGAATGATCACTTTAACTGGCCGATCAACTTGACATGTCCGCACTAAATCGTTCGTAACTTTTGATTTATAGCTCAAAATGACTCGAAACCAATGCCCCAATTAAGCTAGTTCAATTTCCTATATTGTGACAAAATTTGAGACATAACTAGATTCGACAAAGCGTCCAAGTAATCCAATCTATCCCAAACTGCGTGATACCATGCATTATGCTTCATTTATAAGCCATTACTCAATAAGCACCAATAATCAATTTCAAATAATCATATTAACTGGCCGATCAACTTGACATGTCCACACTAAATTGTGTCTAACTTTTTATTTAGAGATCAGAATGAGACGAATCCAAAATCCACGTTAAACAAGCTCAATTTTCTATATTTTGAACAAATCTGAGATAGAATTAGAAACGAAAAAGTGTCCAAGTATTCCCATCTATCCAAACTACTTGATGACATGCTCTATGCTTCATTTATAAGGCTTTACTTAATGAGCACCATTGATCAGTTTAGAATGATCAATTTAACTGGCCGATTAACTTGACATTTCCGCACTAAATCGTGTGTATTTTCCGATTTAGAGATCATAACACACGAATCCAATGCCCTTGTTAAGCTAGCTCAATTTTCTTTATTTAAAAAAAAATGAGACAGAATTAGATATGAAAAAGTGTACAAGTAATCCAATCCATCCCAAACTGCGTTATGCCATGGATTATTTTTCATTTATAAGCCTTAACTCAATGAGCACCAATGATCAGTTTAGAATGATCACTTTCACTAGCCAATTAACTTGACATGTCTGCACTTAATCGTCTGTAACTTTTGATTAGAGCTCAAAATGACACGAATCCAATTCCCACGTTAAGCTAGCTCAATTTTCTATATTGAAACAAAATTTGAGATTGAAAAAGATAGGACAAAGCGTCCAAGTAATCTAGTCTATCGAAATTTGTGTGATACCTTGCATTATACTTCATTTATAAGCCTTTACTCAATGAGCACCAATGATCAGTTTAGAATGATCATTTTAACTGGCCGATCAACTTGAAATGTGTGCACTAAATCAATTGTAACTATAGCTCAGAATGACACGAATCTAATGTCCACATTAATCTAGCTTAATTTTCTATATTTTGACAAAATTTCAAACACAAATAGGGACGACAAATCTTGATGCCATGCTTTATGCTCTATGCTTCATTTATAAACCTTTACTCAATCTATCCCAAAAGGCGTGATGTCATGCTTTATGCTTCATTTATAAGCTTTTACTTAATGAGCACCAATGATAAGTTTAGAATAATAACTTTAAGTGGCTGATCAACTTGACATGTATGCACTAAATCGTCCGTCACATTTTATTTAGAGCATGCCCACGTTAAACAAGCTCAATTTTCTCTATTTGACAAAATTTGAGACACAAATAGAGACGACAAAGCGTCCAAGTAATCCAATCTATCCAAACTACTTGATTCCATGCATTATGCTTCATTTATAAGCCTTTACTTAATGAGCAACAATGATCTGTTTAGAATGATCACTTTAACTGGCCACTCAACTTGACATGTCTGCTCTAAATCATCCGTAACTTTTGATTTGGAGCTCAGAATGACACAAATCCAAAGGCCACGTTAAGCTAGCTCCATTTTCTATATTGAAGAAAAATTTGAGACAAAAATAGATACGACAAAGCATCTAAGTAATCCAATCTATCCAAAATTGTGTGATGCCATACATTATACTTCTTTTATAAGCATTACTTAATGAGCATGAATGATCAGTTTAGAATGATCAATTTAACTGGCCGATCAAATTGATATGTCCACACTAAATCGTTCGTAACTTTTGATTTAGAGCTTAGAATGACACGAATCCAATGCCCACATTAAGCTAGCTCAATTTTCTATATTTTATCAAAATTTGAGACAGAAATAGATACGACAAAGTTTCCAAGTAATCCAATCTATCCCAAACTCCGTGATGCCATGCATTATTTTTCATTTGTAAGCTTTTACTCAATGAGCACCAATGATCAGTCTAGAATGATCATTTTAACTGCCCGATCAACTTGTCATGTCGGCACTAAATGGTCCATAACTTTTGATGTATAGCTTAGAATGAGACGAATCCAATGCCCACATTAAGCTAGTTAAATTTTCTATATTGGGAAAAAATTTGAATTAGAACTAGATACGACAAAGCGTCCAAGTAATCCAAACTATCCCAAACTGCGTAATGCCATGCATTTTGCTTCCATTATAAGCATTTACTCATTGCGCACCAATGTTCAGTTTAGAATGATCACTTTAACTGGCCGATCAACTTGACATGTCCGCACTAAATCGTTCGTAACTTTTGATTTATAGCTCAAAATGACTCGAAACCAATGCCCCAATTAAGCTAGTTCAATTTCCTATATTGTGACAAAATTGGAGACATAACTAGATTCGACAAAGCGTCCAAGTAGTCCAATCTATCCCAAACTGCGTGATACCATGCATTATGCTTCATTTATAAGCCATTACTCAATGAGCACCAATAATCAATTTCAAATAATCTTATTAACTGGCCGATCAACTTGACATGTCCACACTAAATTGTGTCTAACTTTTTATTTAGAGATCAGAATGAGACGAATCCAAAATCCACGTTAAACAAGCTCAAATTTCTATATTTTGAACAAATCTGAGATAGAAATAGAAACGAAAAAGTGTCCAAGTATTCCCATCTATCCAAACTACTTGATGCCATGCTCTATGCTTCATTTATAAGGCTTTACTTAATGAGCACCATTGATCAGTTTAGAATGATCAATTTAACTGGCCGATTAACTTGACATTTCCGCACTAAATCGTGTGTATTTTCCGATTTAGAGATCATAACACACGAATCCAATGCCCTTGTTAAGCTAGCTCAATTTTCTTTATTTTAAAAAAAAATGAGACAGAATTAGATATGAAAAAGTGTACAAGTAATCCAATCCATCCCAAACTGCGTGATGCCATGGATTATTTTTCATTTATAAGCCTTAACTCAATGAGCACCAATGATCAGTTTAGAATAATCACTTTCACTAGCCAATTAACTTGACATGTCCGCACTTAATCGTCTGTAACTTTTGATAAGAGCTCAAAATGACACGAATCCAATTCCCATGTTAAGCTAGCTCAATTTTCTATATTGAAACAAAATTTGAGATTGAAAAAGATAGGACAAAGTGTCCAAGTAATCCAGTCTATCGAAAATTGTGTGATGCCTTGCATTATACTTCATTTATAAGCCTTTACTCAATGAGCACCAATGATCAGTTTAGAATGATCATTTTAACTGGCCGATCAACTTGAAATGTCTGCACTAAATCAATTGTAACTATAGCTCAGAATGACACGAATCTAATGTCCACATTAATGTAGCTTAATTTTCTATATTTTGACAAAATTTGAAACACAAATAGGGACGACAAATCGTGATGCCATGTTTTATGCTCTATGCTTCATTTATAAGCCTTTACTCAATCTATCCCAAAAGGCGTGATGTCATGCTTTATGCTTCATTTATAAGCTTTTACTTAATGAGCACCAATGATCAGTTTAGAATAATAACTTTAAGTGGCTGATCAACTTGACATGTATGCACTAAATCGTCCGTAACATTTTATTTAGAGCATGCCCACGTTAAGCAAGCTCAATTTTCTCTATTTGACAAAATTTGAGACACAAATAGAGACGACAAAGCGTCCAAGTAATCCAATCTATCCAAACTACTTGATTCCATGCATTATGCTTCATTTATAAGCCTTTACTTAATGAGCAACAATGATCTGTTTAGAATGATCACTTTAACTGGCCACTCAACTTGACATGTCTGCTCTAAATCTTCCGTAACTTTTGATTTGGAGCTCAGAATGTTACAAATCCAAGGGCCACGTTAAGCTAGCTCCATTTTCTATATTGAAGCAAAATTTGAGACAAAAATAGATACGACAAAGCATCTAAGTAATCCAATCTATCCAAACCTGTGTGATGCCATACATTATACTTCATTTATAAGCATTACTTAATGAGCATGAATGATCAGTTTAGAATGATCACTTTAACTGGCCGATCATATTGATATGTGCACACTAAATCGTTCGTAACTTTTGGTTTAGCGCTTAGAATGACACGAATCTAATGCCCACATTAAGCTAGCTCAATTTTCTATATTTATCAAAATTTGAGACAGAAATAGATATGACAAAATTTCCAAGTAATCCAATCTATCCCAAACTCCGTGATACCATGCATTATTTTTCATTTGTAAGCTCTTACTCAATGAGCACCAATGATCAGTTTAGAATGATCATTTTAACTGCCCGATCAACTTGTCATGTGGGCACTAAATGGTCCATAACTTTTGATGTATAGCTTAGAATGAGACGAATCCAATGCCCACATTAAGCTAGTTCAATTTTCTATATTGTGAAAAAATTTGAATTAGAACTAGATACGACAAAGCGTCCAGGTAATCCAATCTACCCCAAACTGCGTAATGCCATGCATTTTGCTTTTATTATAAGCATTTACTCATTGCGCACCAATGTTCAGTTTAGAATGATCGCTTTAACTGGCCGATCAACTTGACATGTCCGCACTAAATCGTTCGTAAGTTTTGATTTAATGCTCAAAATGACTCGAAACCAATGCCCCAATTAAGCTAGTTCAATTTCCTATATTGTGACAAGATTTGAGACATAACTAGATTCGACAAAGCGTCCAAGTAATCCAATCTATCCCAAACTGCGTGATGCCATGCATTATGCTTCATTTATAAGCCATTACTCAATGAGCACCAATAATCAATTTCAAATAATCATATTAACTTGCCGATCAACTTGACATGTCCACACTAAATTGTCCCTAACTTTTGATTTAGAGATCAGAATGAGACGAATCCAAAATCCACGTTAAACAAGCTCAATTTTCTATATTTTGACAAAATCTGAGATAGAAATAGAAACGACAAAGTGTCCAAGTATTCCCATCTATCCAAACGACTTGATGCCATGCTCTATGCTTCATTTATAAGGCTTTACTTAATGAGCACCATTGATCAGTTTAGAATGATCAATTTATCTGGCCGATTAACTTGACATTTCCGCACTAGATCGTGTGTATTTTCCGATTTAGAGATCATAAACACACGAATCCAATGCCCTTGTTAAGCTAGCTCAATTTTCTTTATTTAAAAAAAAAATGAGACAGAATTAGATATGAAAAAGTGTACAAGTAATCCAATCCATCCCAAACTGCGTGATGCCATGGATTATTTTTCATTTATAAGCCTTAACTCAATGAGCACCAATGATCAGTTTAGATTCATCACTTTCACTAGCCAATTAACTTGACATGTACGCACTTAATCGTAGAGCTCAAAATGACACGAATCCAATTCCCACGTTAAGCTAGCTCAATTTTCTATATTGAAACAAAATTTGAGATTGAAAAAGATAGGACAAAGCGTCCAAGTAATCCAGTCTATCGAAAATTGTGTGATGCCTTGCATTATACTTCATTTATAAGCCTTTACTCAATGAGCACCAATGATCAGTTTAGAATGATCATTTTAACTGGCCGATCAACTTGAAATGTCTGCACTAAATCAATTGTAACTATAGCTCAGAATGACACGAATCTAATGTCCACATTAATGTAGCTTAATTTTCTATATTTTGACAAAATTTGAAACACAAATAGGGACGACAAAGCGTGATGCCATGCTTTATGCTCTATGCTTCATTTATAAGCCTTTACTCAATCTATCCCAAAAGGCATGATGTCATGCTTTATGCTTCATTTATAAGCTTTTACTTAATGAGCACCAATGATCAGTTTAGAATAATAACTTTAAGTGACTGATCAACTTGACATGTATGCACTAAATCGTCCGTAACATTTTATTTAGAGCATGCCCACGTTAAGCAAGCTCAATTTACTCTATTTGACAAAATTTGAGACACAAATAGAGACGACAAAGCGTCCAAGTAATCCAATCTATCCAAACTACTTGATTCCATGCATTATGCTTCATTTATAAGCCTTTACTTAATGAGCAACAATGATCTGTTTAGAATGATCACTTTAACTGGCCACTCAACTTGACATGTCTGCTCTAAATCTTCCGTAACTTTTGATTTGGAGCTCAGAATGACACAAATCCAAAGGCCACGTTAAGCTAGCTCCATTTTCTATATTGAAGCAAAATTTGAGACAAAAATAGATACGACAAAGCATCTAAGTAATCCAATCTATCCAAACCTGTGTGATGCCATACATTATACTTCATTTATAAGCATTACTTAATGAGCATGAATGATCAGTTTAGAATGATCACTTTAACTGGCCAATCATATTGATATGTGCACACTAAATCGTTCGTAACTTTTGGTTTAGCGCTTAGAATGACACGAATCTAATGCCCACATTAAGCTAGCTCAATTTTCTATATTTATCAAAATTTGAGACAGAAATAGATATGACAAAATTTCCAAGTAATCCAATCTATCCCAAACTCCGTGATACCATGCATTATTTTTCATTTGTAAGCTCTTACTCAATGAGCACCAATGATCAGTTTAGAATGATCATTTTAACTGCCCGATCAACTAGTCATGTGGGCACTAAATGGTCCATAACTTTTGATGTATAGCTTAGAATGAGACGAATCCAATGCCCACATTAAGCTAGTTCAATTTTCTATATTGTGAAAAAATTTGAATTAGAACTAGATACGACAAAGCGTCCAGGTAATCCAATCTACCCCAAACTGCGTAATGCCATGCATTTTGCTTTTATTATAAGCATTTACTCATTGCGTACCAATGTTCAGTTTAGAATGATCGCTTTAACTGGCCGATCAACTTGACATGTCCGCACTAAATCGTTTGTAAGTTTTGATTTAATGCTCAAAATGACTCGAAACCAATGCCCCAATTAAGCTAGTTCAATTTCCTATATTGTGACAAGATTTGAGACATAACTAGATTCGACAAAGCGTCCAAGTAATCCAATCTATCCCAAACTGCGTGATGCCATGCATTATGCTTCATTTATAAGCCATTACTCAATGAGCACCAATAATCAATTTCGAATAATCATATTAACTTGCCGATCAACTTGACATGTCCACACTAAATTGTCCCTAACTTTTGATTTAGAGATCAGAATGAGACGAATCCAAAATCCACGTTAAACAAGCTCAATTTTCTATATTTTGACAAAATCTGAGATAGAAATAGAAACGACAAAGTGTCCAAGTATTCCCATCTATCCAAACGACTTGATGCCATGCTCTATGCTTCATTTATAAGGCTTTACTTAATGAGCACCATTGATCAGTTTAGAATGATCAATTTATCTGGCCGATTAACTTGACATTTCCGCACTAGATCGTGTGTATTTTCCGATTTAGAGATCATAAACACACGAATCCAATGCCCTTGTTAAGCTAGCTCAATTTTCTTTATTTAAAAAAAAAATGAGACAGAATTAGATATGAAAAAGTGTACAAGTAATCCAATCCATCCCAAACTGCGTGATGCCATGGATTATTTTTCATTTATAAGCCTTAACTCAATGAGCACCAATGATCAGTTTAGATTCATCACTTTCACTAGCCAATTAACTTGACATGTACGCACTTAATCGTAGAGCTCAAAATGACACGAATCCAATTCCCACGTTAAGCTAGCTCAATTTTCTATATTGAAACAAAATTTGAGATTGAAAAAGATAGGACAAAGCGTCCAAGTAATCCAGTCTATCGAAAATTGTGTGATGCCTTGCATTATACTTCATTTATAAGCCTTTACTCAATGAGCACCAATGATCAGTTTAGAATGATCATTTTAACTGGCCGATCAACTTGAAATGTCTGCACTAAATCAATTGTAACTATAGCTCAGAATGACACGAATCTAATGTCCACATTAATGTAGCTTAATTTTCTATATTTTGACAAAATTTGAAACACAAATAGGGACGACAAAGCGTGATGCCATGCTTTATGCTCTATGCTTCATTTATAAGCCTTTACTCAATCTATCCCAAAAGGCATGATGTCATGCTTTATGCTTCATTTATAAGCTTTTACTTAATGAGCACCAATGATCAGTTTAGAATAATAACTTTAAGTCACTGATCAACTTGACATGTATGCACTAAATCGTCCGTAACATTTTATTTAGAGCATGCCCACGTTAAGCAAGCTCAATTTACTCTATTTGACAAAATTTGAGACACAAATAGAGACGACAAAGCGTCCAAGTAATCCAATCTATCCAAACTACTTGATTCCATGCATTATGCTTCATTTATAAGCCTTTACTTAATGAGCAACAATGATCTGTTTAGAATGATCACTTTAACTGGCCACTCAACTTGACATGTCTGCTCTAAATCTTCCGTAACTTTTGATTTGGAGCTCAGAATGACACAAATCCAAAGGCCACGTTAAGCTAGCTCCATTTTCTATATTGAAGCAAAATTTGAGACAAAAATAGATACGACAAAGCATCTAAGTAATCCAATCTATCCAAACCTGTGTGATGCCATACATTATACTTCATTTATAAGCATTACTTAATGAGCATGAATGATCAGTTTAGAATGATCACTTTAACTGGCCGATCATATTGATATGTGCACACTAAATCGTTCGTAACTTTTGGTTTAGCGCTTAGAATGACACGAATCTAATGCCCACATTAAGCTAGCTCAATTTTCTATATTTATCAAAATTTGAGACAGAAATAGATATGACAAAATTTCCAAGTAATCCAATCTATCCCAAACTCCGTGATACCATGCATTATTTTTCATTTGTAAGCTCTTACTCAATGAGCACCAATGATCAGTTTAGAATGATCATTTTAACTGCCCGATCAACTTGTCATGTGGGCACTAAATGGTCCATAACTTTTGATGTATAGCTTAGAATGAGACGAATCCAATGCCCACATTAAGCTAGTTCAATTTTCTATATTGTGAAAAAATTTGAATTAGAACTAGATACGACAAAGCGTCCAGGTAATCCAATCTACCCCAAACTGCGTAATGCCATGCATTTTGCTTTTATTATAAGCATTTACTCATTGCGCACCAATGTTCAGTTTAGAATGATCGCTTTAACTGGCCGATCAACTTGACATGTCCGCACTAAATCGTTCGTAAGTTTTGATTTAATGCTCAAAATGACTCGAAACCAATGCCCCAATTAAGCTAGTTCAATTTCCTATATTGTGACAAGATTTGAGACATAACTAGATTCGACAAAGCGTCCAAGTAATCCAATCTATCCCAAACTGCGTGATGCCATGCATTATGCTTCATTTATAAGCCATTACTCAATGAGCACCAATAATCAATTTCGAATAATCATATTAACTTGCCGATCAACTTGACATGTCCACACTAAATTGTCCCTAACTTTTGATTTAGAGATCAGAATGAGACGAATCCAAAATCCACGTTAAACAAGCTCAATTTTCTATATTTTGACAAAATCTGAGATAGAAATAGAAACGACAAAGTGTCCAAGTATTCCCATCTATCCAAACGACTTGATGCCATGCTCTATGCTTCATTTATAAGGCTTTACTTAATGAGCACCATTGATCAGTTTAGAATGATCAATTTATCTGGCCGATTAACTTGACATTTCCGCACTAGATCGTGTGTATTTTCCGATTTAGAGATCATAAACACACGAATCCAATGCCCTTGTTAAGCTAGCTCAATTTTCTTTATTTAAAAAAAAAATGAGACAGAATTAGATATGAAAAAGTGTACAAGTAATCCAATCCATCCCAAACTGCGTGATGCCATGGATTATTTTTCATTTATAAGCCTTAACTCAATGAGCACCAATGATCAGTTTAGAATCATCACTTTCACTAGCCAATTAACTTGACATGTACGCACTTAATCGTAGAGCTCAAAATGACACGAATCCAATTCCCACGTTAAGCTAGCTCAATTTTCTATATTGAAACAAAATTTGAGATTGAAAAAGATAGGACAAAGCGTCCAAGTAATCCAGTCTATCGAAAATTGTGTGATGCCTTGCATTATACTTCATTTATAAGCCTTTACTCAATGAGCACCAATGATCAGTTTAGAATGATCATTTTAACTGGCCGATCAACTTGAAATGTCTGCACTAAATCAATTGTAACTATAGCTCAGAATGACACGAATCTAATGTCCACATTAATGTAGCTTAATTTTCTATATTTTGACAAAATTTGAAACACAAATAGGGACGACAAAGCGTGATGCCATGCTTTATGCTCTATGCTTCATTTATAAGCCTTTACTCAATCTATCCCAAAAGGCGTGATGTCATGCTTTATGCTTCATTTATAAGCTTTTACTTAATGAGCACCAATGATCAGTTTAGAATAATAACTTTAAGTGGCTGATAAACTTGACATGTATGCACTACATCGTCCGTAACATTTTATTTGGAGCATGCCCACGTTAAGCAAGCTCAATTTTCTCTATTTGACAAAATTTGAGACACAAATAGAGACGACAAAGCGTCCAAGTAATCAATCTATCCAAACTACTTGATTCCATGCATTATGCTTCATTTATAAGCCTTTACATAATGAGCAACAATGATCTGTTTAGAATGATCACTTTAACTGGCCACTCAACTTGACATGTCTGCTCTAAATCATCCGTAACTTTTGATTTGGAGCTCAGAATGACACAAATCCAAAGGCCACGTTAAGCTAGCTCCATTTTCTATATTGAAGCAAAATTTGAGACAGAAATAGATACGACAAAGCATCTAAGTAATCCAATCTATCCAAAACTGTGTGATGCCATACATTATACTTCATTTATAAGCATTACTTAATGAGCATGAATGATCAGTTTAGAATGATCACTTTAACTGGCCGATCATATTGATATGTCCACACTAAATCGTTCGTAACTTTTGATTAAGAGATTAGAATGACACGAATCTAATGCCCACATTAAGCTAGCTCAATTTTCTATATTTTATCAATATTTGAGACAGAAATAGATACGACAAAGTTTCCAAGTAATCCAATCTATCCCAAACTCCGTGATGCCATGCATTATTTTTCATTTGTAAGCTTTTACTCAATGAGCACCAATGATCAGTCTAGAATGATCATTTTAACTGCCCGATCAACTTGTCATGTCGGCACTAAATGGTCCATAACTTTTGATGTATAGCTTAGAATGAGACGAATCCAATGCCGACATTAAGCTAGTTAAATTTTCTATATTGGGAAAAAATTTGAATTAGAACTAGATACGACAAAGCGTCCAAGTAATCCAAACTATCCCAAACTGCGTAATGCCATGCATTTTGCTTCCATTATAAGCATTTACTCATTGCGCACCAATGTTCAGTTTAGAATGATCACTTTAACTGGCCGATCAACTTGACATGTCCGCACTAAATCGTTCGTAAGTTTTGATTTATAGCTCAAAATGACTCGAAACCAATGCCCCAATTAAGCTAGTTCAATTTCCTATATTGTGACAAAATTTGAGACATAACTAGATTCGACAAAGCGTCCAAGTAATCCAATCTATCCCAAACTGCGTGATACCATGCATTATGCTTCATTTATAAGCCATTACTCAATGAGCACCAATAATCAATTTCAAATAATCTTATTAACTGGCCGATCAACTTGACATGTCCACACTAAATTGTGTCTAACTTTTTATTTAGAGATCAGAATGAGACGAATCCAAAATCCACGTTAAACAAGCTCAATTTTCTATATTTTGAACAAATCTGAGATAGAAATAGAAACGAAAAAGTGTCCAAGTATTCCCATCTATCCAAACTACTTGATGCCATGCTCTATGCTTCATTTATAAGGCTTTACTTAATGAGCACCATTGATCAGTTTAGAATGATCAATTTAACTGGCCGATTAACTTGACATTTCCGCACTAAATCGTGTGTATTTTCCGATTTAGAGATCATAACACACGAATCCAATGCCCTTGTTAAGCTAGCTCAATTTTCTTTATTTAAAAAAAATGAGAATGAATTAGATATGAAAAAGTGTACAAGTAATCCAATCCATCCCAAACTGCGTGATGCCATGGATTATTTTTCATTTATAAGCCTTAACTCAATGAGCACCAATGATCAGTTTAGAATGATCACTTTCACTAGCCAATTAACTTGACATGTCCGCACTTAATCGTCTGTAACTTTTGATTAGAGCTCAAAATGACACGAATCCAATTCCCACGTGAAGCTAGCTCAATTTTCTATATTGAAACAAAATTTGAGATTGAAAAAGATAGGACAAAGCGTCCAAGTAATCCAGTCTATCGAAATTTGTGTGATGCCTTGCATTATACTTCATTTATAAGCCTTTACTCAATGAGCACCAATGATCAGTTTAGAATGATCATTTTAACTGGCCGATCAACTTGAAATGTCTGCACTAAATCAATTGTAACTATAGCTCAGAATGACACGAATCTAATGTCCACATTAATCTAGCTTAATTTTCTATATTTTGACAAAATTTGAAACACAAATAGGGATGAC
This sequence comes from Pugionium cornutum, assembly GCA_018901935.1. Taxonomy (NCBI): domain Eukaryota; kingdom Viridiplantae; phylum Streptophyta; class Magnoliopsida; order Brassicales; family Brassicaceae; genus Pugionium; species Pugionium cornutum. The sequence continues at coordinate 29,302,853 of CM032163.1, forward strand.
AAAGCGTGATGCCATGCTTTATGCTCTATGCTTCATTTATAAACCTTTACTCAATCTATCCCAAAAGGCGTGATGTCATGCTTTATGCTTCATTTATAAGCTTTTACTTAATGAGCACCAATGATCAGTTTAGAATAATAACTTTAAGTGGCTGATCAACTTGACATGTATGCACTAAATCGTCCGTAACATTTTATTTAGAGCATGCCCACGTTAAGCAAGCTCAATTTACTCTATTTGACAAAATTTGAGACACAAATAGAGACGACAAAGCGTCCAAGTAATCCAATCTATCCAAACTACTTGATTCCATGCATTATGCTTCATTTATAAGCCTTTACTTAATGAGCAACAATGATCTGTTTAGAATGATCACTTTAACTGGCCACTCAACTTGACATGTCTGCTCTAAATCATCCATAACTTTTGATTTGGAGCTCAGAATGACACAAATCCAAAGGCCACGTTAAGCTAGCTCCATTTTCTATATTGAAGCAAAATTTGAGACAAAAATAGATACGACAAAGCATCTAAGTAATCCAATCTATCCAAACCTGTGTGATGCCATACATTATACTTCATTTATAAGCATTACTTAATGAGTATGAATGATCAGTTTAGAATGATCACTTTAACTGGCCGATCATATTGATATGTCCACACTAAATCGTTTGTAACTTTTGGTTTAGAGCTTAGAATGACACGAATCTAATGCCCACATTAAGCTAGCTCAATTTTCTATATTTATCAAAATTTGAGACAGAAATAGATATGACAAAATTTCCAAGTAATCCAATCTATCCCAAACTCCGTGATACCATGCATTATTTTTCATTTGTAAGCTTTTACTCAATGAGCACCAATGATCAGTTTAGAATGATCATTTTAACTGCCCGATCAACTTGTCATGTCGGCACTAAATGGTCCATAACTTTTGATGTATAGCTTAGAATGAGACGAATCCAATGCCCACATTAAGCTAGTTCAATATTCTATATTGTGAAAAAATTTGAATTAGAACTAGATACGACAAAGCGTCCAGGTAATCCAATCTACCCCAAACTGCGTAATGCCATGCATTCTGCTTTCATTATAAGCATTTACTCATTGAGCACCAATGTTCAGTTTAGAATGATCGCTTTAACTGGTTGATCAACTTGACATGTCCGCACTAAATCGTTCGTAAGTTTTGATTTATAGCTCCAAATGACTCGAAACCAATGCCCCATTTAAGCTAGTTCAATTTCCTATATTGTGACAAAATTTGAGACATAACTAGATTCGACAAAGCGTCCAAGTAATCCAATCTATCCCAAACTGCGTGATACCATTCATTATGCTTCATATATAAGCCATTACTCAATGAGCACCAATAATCAATTTCAAATAATCATATTAACTGGCCGATCAACTTGACATGTCCACACTAAATTGTGTCTAACTTTTTATTTAGAGATCAGAATGAGACGAATCCAAAATCCACGTTAAACAAGCTCACTTTTCTATATTTTGACAAAATCTGAGAAAGAAATAGAAACGAAAAAGTGTCCAAGTATTCCCATCTATACAAACTACTTGATGCCATGCTCTATGCTTCATTTATAAGGCTTTACTTAATGAGCACCATTGATAAGTTTAGAATGATCAATTTAACTGGCCGATTAACTTGACATTTCCGCACTAAATCGTGTGTATTTTCCGATTTAGAGATCATAACACACGAATCCAATGCCCTTGTTAAGCTAGCTCAATTTTCTTTATTTTAAAAAAAAATGAGACAGAATTAGATATGAAAAAGTGTACAAGTAATCCAATCCATCCCAAACTGCGTGATGCCATAGATTATTTTTCATTTATAAGCCTTTACTCAATGAGCACCAATGATCAGTCTAGAATGATCATTTTAACTGCCCGATCAACTTGTCATGTCGGCACTAAATGGTCCATAACTTTTGATGTATAGCTTAGAATGAGACGAATCCAATGCCCACATTAAGCTAGTTCAATTTTCTATATTGTGAAAGAAATTGAATTAGAACTAGATACGACAAAGCGTCCAAGTAATCATATCTATCCCAAACTGCGTAATGCCATGCAATTTGTTTCCATTATAAGCATTTACTCATTGCACACCAATGTTCAGTTTAGAATGATCACTTTAACTGGCCGATCAACTTGACATGTCCGCACTAAATCGTTCGTAAATTTTGATTTATAGCTCAAAATGACTCGAAACCAATGCCCCAATTAAGCTAGTTCAATTTCCTATACTGTGACAAAATTTGAGACATAACTAGATTCGACAAAGCGTGCAAGTAATCCAATCTATCCCAAACTGCGTGATACCATGCATTATGCTTCATTTATAAGCCATTACTCAATGAGCACCAAAAATCAATTTCAAATAATCATATTAACTGGCCGATCAACTTGACATGTCCACACTAAATTGTGTCTAACTTTTGATTTAGAGATCAGAATGAGACGAATCCAAAATCCACGTTAAACAAGCTCACTTTTCTATATTTTGACAAAATCTGAGAAAGAAATAGAAACGAAAAAGTGTCCAAGTATTCCCATCTATACAAACTACTTGATGCCATGCTCTATGCTTCATTTATAAGGCTTTACTTAATGAGCACCATTGATCAGTTTAGAATGATCAATTTAAATGGCCGATTAACTTGACATTTCCGCACTAAATCGTGTGTATTTTCCGATTTAGAGATCATAACACACGAATCCAATGCCCTTGTTAAGCTAGCTCAGTTTTCTTTATTTAAAGAAAATGAGACAGAATTAGATATGAAAAAGTGTACAAGTAATCCAATCCATCCCAAACTGCGTGATGCCATGGATTATTTTTCATTTATAAGCCTTAACTCAATGAGCACCAATGATCAGTTTAGAATGATCACTTTCACTAGCCAATTAACTTGACATGTCCACACTTAATCGTCTGTAACTTTTGATTGGAGCTCAAAATGACACGAATCCAATTCCCACGTTAAGCTAGCTCAATTTTCTATATTGAAACAAAATTGAAGATTGAAAAAGATAGGACAAAGCGTCCAAGTAATCCAGTCTATCGAAATTGTGTGATGCCTTGCATTATACTTGATTTATAAGCCTTTACTCAATGAGCACCAATGATCAGTTTAGAATGATCATTTTAACTGGCCGATCAACTTGAAATGTCTGCACTAAATCAATTGTAACTATAGCTCAGAATGACACGAATCTAATGCCCACATTAATCTAGCTTAATTTTCTATATTTTGACAAAATTTGAAACACAAATAGGGACGACAAAGCGTGATGCCATGCTTTATGCTCTATGCTTCATTTATAAGCCTTTACTCAATCTATCCCAAAAGGCATGATGTCATGCTTTATGCTTCATTTATAAGCTTTTACTTAATGAGCACCAATGATCAGTTTAGAATAATAACGTTAAGTGGCTGATCAACTTGACATGTATGCACTAAATCGTCCGTAACATTTTATATAGAGCATGCCCACGTTAAGCAAGCTCAATTTACTCTATTTGACAAAATTTGAGACACAAATAGAGACGACAAAGCGTCCAAGTAATCCAATCTATCCAAACTACTTGATTCCATGCATTATGCTTCATTTATAAGCCTTTACTTAATGAGCAACAATGATCTGTTTAGAATGATCACTTTAACTGGCCACTCAACTTGACATGTCTGCTCTAAATCATCCATAACTTTTGATTTGGAGCTCAGAATGACACAAATCCAAAGGCCACGTTAAGCTAGCTCCATTTTCTATATTGAAGCAAAATTTGAGACAAAAATAGATACGACAAAGCATCTAAGTAATCCAATCTATCCAAACCTGTGTGATGCCATACATTATACTTCATTTATAAGCATTACTTAATGAGTATGAATGATCAGTTTAGAATGATCACTTTAACTGGCCGATCATATTGATATGTCCACACTAAATCGTTTGTAACTTTTGGTTTAGAGCTTAGAATGACACGAATCTAATGCCCACATTAAGCTAGCTCAATTTTCTATATTTATCAAAATTTGAGACAGAAATAGATATGACAAAATTTCCAAGTAATCCAATCTATCCCAAACTCCGTGATACCATGCATTATTTTTCATTTGTAAGCTTTTACTCAATGAGCACCAATGATCAGTTTAGAATGATCATTTTAACTGCCCGATCAACTTGTCATGTCGGCACTAAATGGTCCATAACTTTTGATGTATAGCTTAGAATGAGACGAATCCAATGCCCACATTAAGCTAGTTCAATATTCTATATTGTGAAAAAATTTGAATTAGAACTAGATACGACAAAGCGTCCAGGTAATCCAATCTACCCCAAACTGCGTAATGCCATGCATTCTGCTTTCATTATAAGCATTTACTCATTGAGCACCAATGTTCAGTTTAGAATGATCGCTTTAACTGGTTGATCAACTTGACATGTCCGCACTAAATCGTTCGTAAGTTTTGATTTATAGCTCCAAATGACTCGAAACCAATGCCCCATTTAAGCTAGTTCAATTTCCTATATTGTGACAAAATTTGAGACATAACTAGATTCGACAAAGCGTCCAAGTAATCCAATCTATCCCAAACTGCGTGATACCATTCATTATGCTTCATATATAAGCCATTACTCAATGAGCACCAATAATCAATTTCAAATAATCATATTAACTGGCCGATCAACTTGACATGTCCACACTAAATTGTGTCTAACTTTTTATTTAGAGATCAGAATGAGACGAATCCAAAATCCACGTTAAACAAGCTCACTTTTCTATATTTTGACAAAATCTGAGAAAGAAATAGAAACGAAAAAGTGTCCAAGTATTCCCATCTATACAAACTACTTGATGCCATGCTCTATGCTTCATTTATAAGGCTTTACTTAATGAGCACCATTGATAAGTTTAGAATGATCAATTTAACTGGCCGATTAACTTGACATTTCCGCACTAAATCGTGTGTATTTTCCGATTTAGAGATCATAACACACGAATCCAATGCCCTTGTTAAGCTAGCTCAATTTTCTTTATTTTAAAAAAAAATGAGACAGAATTAGATATGAAAAAGTGTACAAGTAATCCAATCTATCCCAAACTCCGTGATGCCATGCATTATTTTTCATTTGTAAGCTTTTACTCAATGAGCACCAATGATCAGTCTAGAATGATCATTTTAACTGCCCGATCAACTTGTCATGTCGGCACTAAATGGTCCATAACTTTTGATGTATAGCTTAGAATGAGACGAATCCAATGCCCACATTAAGCTAGTTCAATTTTCTATATTGTGAAAGAAATTGAATTAGAACTAGATACGACAAAGCGTCCAAGTAATCATATCTATCCCAAACTGCGTAATGCCATGCAATTTGTTTCCATTATAAGCATTTACTCATTGCACACCAATGTTCAGTTTAGAATGATCACTTTAACTGGCCGATCAACTTGACATGTCCGCACTAAATCGTTCGTAAATTTTGATTTATAGCTCAAAATGACTCGAAACCAATGCCCCAATTAAGCTAGTTCAATTTCCTATACTGTGACAAAATTTGAGACATAACTAGATTCGACAAAGCGTGCAAGTAATCCAATCTATCCCAAACTGCGTGATACCATGCATTATGCTTCATTTATAAGCCATTACTCAATGAGCACCAAAAATCAATTTCAAATAATCATATTAACTGGCCGATCAACTTGACATGTCCACACTAAATTGTGTCTAACTTTTGATTTAGAGATCAGAATGAGACGAATCCAAAATCCACGTTAAACAAGCTCACTTTTCTATATTTTGACAAAATCTGAGAAAGAAATAGAAACGAAAAAGTGTCCAAGTATTCCCATCTATACAAACTACTTGATGCCATGCTCTATGCTTCATTTATAAGGCTTTACTTAATGAGCACCATTGATCAGTTTAGAATGATCAATTTAAATGGCCGATTAACTTGACATTTCCGCACTAAATCGTGTGTATTTTCCGATTTAGAGATCATAACACACGAATCCAATGCCCTTGTTAAGCTAGCTCAGTTTTCTTTATTTAAAGAAAATGAGACAGAATTAGATATGAAAAAGTGTACAAGTAATCCAATCCATCCCAAACTGCGTGATGCCATGGATTATTTTTCATTTATAAGCCTTAACTCAATGAGCACCAATGATCAGTTTAGAATGATCACTTTCACTAGCCAATTAACTTGACATGTCCACACTTAATCGTCTGTAACTTTTGATTGGAGCTCAAAATGACACGAATCCAATTCCCACGTTAAGCTAGCTCAATTTTCTATATTGAAACAAAATTGAAGATTGAAAAAGATAGGACAAAGCGTCCAAGTAATCCAGTCTATCGAAATTGTGTGATGCCTTGCATTATACTTGATTTATAAGCCTTTACTCAATGAGCACCAATGATCAGTTTAGAATGATCATTTTAACTGGCCGATCAACTTGAAATGTCTGCACTAAATCAATTGTAACTATAGCTCAGAATGACACGAATCTAATGCCCACATTAATCTAGCTTAATTTTCTATATTTTGACAAAATTTGAAACACAAATAGGGACGACAAAGCGTGATGCCATGCTTTATGCTCTATGCTTCATTTATAAGCCTTTACTCAATCTATCCCAAAAGGCATGATGTCATGCTTTATGCTTCATTTATAAGCTTTTACTTAATGAGCACCAATGATCAGTTTAGAATAATAACGTTAAGTGGCTGATCAACTTGACATGTATGCACTAAATCGTCCGTAACATTTTATATAGAGCATGCCCACGTTAAGCAAGCTCAATTTTCTCTATTTGACAAAATTTGAGACACAAATAGAGATGACAAAGCGTCCAAGTAATCCAATCTATCCAAACTACTTGATTCCATGCATTATGCTTCATTTATAAGCCTTTACTTAATGAGCAACAATGATCTGTGTAGAATGATCACTTTAACTGGCCACTCAACTTGACATGTCTGCTCTAAATCGTCCGAAACTTTTGATTTGGAGCTCAGAATGACACAAATCCAAAGGCCACGTTAAGCTAGCTCCATTTTCTATATTGACGCAAAATTTGAGACAAAAATAGATACGACAAAGCATCTAAGTAATCCAATCTATCCAAAACTGTGTGATGCCATACATTATACTTCTTTTATAAGCATTACTTAATGAGCATGAATGATCAGTTTAGAATGATCAATTTAACTGGCCGATCATATTGATATGTCCACACTAAATCGTTCGTAACTTTCGATTTAGAGCTTAGAATGACACAAATCTAATGCCCACATTAAGCTAGCTCAATTTTCTATATTTATCAAAATTTGAGACAGAAATAGATATGACAAAATTTCCAAGTAATCCAATCTATCCCAAACTCCGTGATGCCATGCATTATTTTTCATTTGTAAGCTTTTCCTCCATGTGCACCAATGATCAGTTTAGAATGATCATTTTAACTGCCCGATCAACTTGTCATGTCGGCACTAAATGGTCCATAACTTTTGATGTATAGCTTAGAATGAGACGAATCCAATCCCACATTAAGCTAGTTCAATTTTCAATATTGTGAAAAAATTTGAATAAGAACTAGATACGACAAAGCGTCCAAGTAATCCAATCTATCCCAAACTGTGTAATGCCATGCATTTTGCTTCCATTATAAGCATTTACTCATTGTGCACCAATGTTCAGTTTAGAATGATCACTTTAACTGGCCGATCAACTTGACATGTCCGCACTAAATCGTTCGTACCTTTTGATTTATAGCTGAAAATGACTCGAAACCAATGCCCCAATTAAGCTAGTTCAATTTCCTATATTGTGACAAAATTTGAGACATAACTAGATTCGACAAAGCGTCCAAGTAATCCAATCTATCCCAAACTGCGTGATGCCATGCATTATGCTTCATTTATAAGCCTTTACTTAATGAGCAACAATGATCTGTGTAGAATGATCACTTTAACTGGCCACTAAACTTGACATGTCTGCTCTAAATCGTCCGAAACTTTTGATTTGGAGCTCAGAATGACACAAATCCAAAGGCCACGTTAAGCTAGCTCCATTTTCTATATTGACGCAAAATTTGAGACAAAAATAGATACGACAAAGCATCTAAGTAATCCAATCTATCCAAAACTGTGTGATGCCATACATTATACTTCTTTTATAAGCATTACTTAATGAGCATGAATGATCAGTTTAGAATGATCAATTTAACTGGCCGATCATATTGATATGTCCACACTAAATCGTTCGTAACTTTTGATTTAGAGCTTAGAATGACACAAATCTAATGCCCACATTAAGCTAGCTCAATTTTCTATATTTATCAAAATTTGAGACAGAAATAGATATGACAAAATTTCCAAGTAATCCAATCTATCCCAAACTCCGTGATGCCATGCATTATTTTTCATTTGTAAGCTTTTCCTCCATGAGCACCAATGATAAGTTTACAATGATCATTTTAACTGCCCGATCAACTTGTCATGTCGGCACTAAATGGTCCATAACTTTTGATGTATAGCTTAGAATGAGACGAATCCAATCCCACATTAAGCTAGTTCAATTTTCAATATTGTGAAAAAATTTGAATAAGAACTAGATACGACAAAGCGTCCAAGTAATCCAATCTATCCCAAACTGTGTAATGCCATGCATTTCTCTTCCATTATAAGCATTTTCTCATTGTGCACCAATGTTCAGTTTAGAATGATCACTTTAACTGGCCGATCAACTTGACATGTCCGCACTAAATCGTTCGTACCTTTTGATTTATAGCTGAAAATGACTCGAAACCAATGCCCCAATTAAGCTAGTTCAATTTCCTATATTGTGACAAAATTTGAGACATAACTAGATTCGACAAAGCGTCCAAGTAATCCAATCTATCCCAAACTGCGTGATGCCATGCATTATGCTTCATTTATAAGCCATTACTCAATGAGCACCAATAATCAATTTCAAATAATCATATTAACTGGCCGATCAACTTGACATGTTCAAACTAAATTGTGTCTAACTTTTGATTTAGAGATCAGAATGAGACGAATCCGAAATCCACGTTAAACAAGCTCAATTTTCTATATTTTGACAAAATCTGAGATAGAAATACAAACGACAAAGTGTCCAAGTATTCCCATCTATCCAAACTACTTGATGCCATGCTCTATGCTTCATTTATAAGGCTTTACTTAATGAGCACCATTGATCAGTTTAGAATGATCAATTTAACTGGTCGATTAACTTGACATTTCCGCACTAAATCGTGTGTATTTTCCAATTTAGAGATCATAAACACACGAATCCAATGCCCTCGTTAAGCTAGCTCAATTTTCTTTATTTTAAAAAAAATGAGACAGAATTAGATATGAAAAAGTGTACAAGTAATCCAATCCATCCCAAACTGCGTGAGGCCATGGATTATTTTTAATTTATAAGCCTTAACTCAATTGAGCACCAATGATCAGTTAAGAATGATCACATTCACTAGCCAATTAACTTGACATGTACGCACTTAGTCGTCTGTAACTTTTGATAAGAGCTCAAAATGACACGAATCCAATTCCCACGTTAAGCTAGCTCAGTTTTCTATATTGAAACAAAATTTGAGATTGAAATGGATAGGACAAAGTGTCCAGTCTATCGAAAATTGTGTGATGCCTTGCATTATACTTGATTTATAAGCCTTTACTCAATGAGCACCAATGATCAGTTTAGAATGATCATTTTAACTGACCGATCAACTTGAAATGTCTGCACTAAATCATTTGTAACTTTTGATTTATAGCTCAGAATGACACGAATCTAATGCCCACATTAATATAGCTTAATTTTCTATATTTTGACGAATCTAATGATGCCACCCATTATGATTTAATAATAAGCCCTTACTCAATGAGCACAAATGATCAGTTTAGAATAATCATATTAACTGCTTGATTAACTTGACATATCCACACTAAATTGTCCTTAAATTTTGATGTAGAGCTCAGAATGACACGAATCCAATGCCCATGTTATTGTGACAAAATTTGAGACAGAAATAGACACGACAAAACGTCCAAGTAATACAATCTATGCCAAATTGCGTGAAACCATGAATTATGCTTCATTTATAAGCCTTTACCCAATGAGCACCAATGATCAGTTTAGAATAATCATATTACTAAGCCGATGAGCTTGACATTTCCGCACTAAATCATCCGTAACTTTTGGTGTAGAGCTCAGAATGACACGAATCAAATGGCCACGTTAAAAGAGCCCAATTCTCTATAATGTGCCAAAATTTGAGACTGAAATAGATACGACAAAGCATCCAAATAATCCAATCTCCCAAACTGCGTGATACCATGCATTATTCTTTATTTATAAGCTTTTACTCAAGGAGCATCAATGATCAGTTTGGAATGATCATTTTAACTCGCCGATCAACTTGACATGTTTGCACTAAATCGTATGTAACTTTTGATTTATAGCTCAGAATGACACGAATCCAATGCCCATGTTAGGCTAGTTCAATTTTCTATATTTTTACAAAATTTGAGATAGAAGTAGATATGACAAAGCGTCCAAGTAAGCCATTCTATCGCAACTGCATGATGCCATGCATTATGCTTCATTTATAAGCCTTTACTCAATGAGCACCAACGATCAGTTTAGAATAATCATATTAACTGGCCGATCAACTTCACATGTCCGCGGTAAATCGTCTGTAAATTTTGAGTTATAACTCAGAATGACATGAATCGAATGGCCACGTTTATCTAGCTAAATTTTCTATTTTTCTGAAAAAAATTTGAGACTGAAATAGAAATGACAAAGCGTTCAAGTAATCCAATCTATCCAAATTGCTTGATGCCATACATTATTCTTCATTTTTAAGCTTTTACTCAACGAGAACCAGTGATCAGTTTAAAGTGATCATTTTAACTGGACGATCAACTTTACATGTCTGCACTAAATAGTCTATAACTTTTGAGTTATAACTCAGAATGACAGGAATCAAATGCCCATGTTAAGATAGTTCAATTTTCTATTTTGTGACACAATTTGAGATAGAATTAAATAACGACAAAGTGTCCAAGTAATCCAATATATCTCAAACCGTGTGATGTCATGTGTTGTGGTTCATTTGTAAGCCTTTACTCAATGAGCAGCAATGATCAGAATAAAATAATCATATTAACTGGCCGATAACCTTGACATGTCCACACTAAATCATCCGTAACTTTTGATTTAAAGCTCAGAATAACACAGATCCAATGGCCATGTTAAGCTAGCTCATTTTTCTATATTGTGACAAAATTTGAGATAGAAATAGATACGACAAAGCTTCCAAGTAATACAATCTATCCCAAACTGCGTGACTCCATGCATTATGCGTCATTTATAAGCGTTTACTCAATGAGATCCAATGATTAGTTTAGAATAATCATATTAACTGGGAGATCAACTTTACATGTCCGCACAAAATCATCCGTAACTTTTCATTTAGAGTTCAGAATGACACGAATCTTATGCCCATGTTAAGCTAGCTCAATTTTCTATACTTTGACAAATTTTGAGATCGAAATAGATACGATAAATCATGCAAGTATTCCAATATATCACAAACTACGTGATTCCATGCATTATTCTTCATTTATAAGCTATTACTCATTGAGCACAAATAATCAGTTTAGAATGATCATTTTAACAGGCCGATCAACTTGACGTGTCTGCACTTAATCATCTGTAACTTTTGTGTTATAACTCACAATGACACGAATCCAATGCCCACGTTAAGCTAAATAAATTTTCTATACTTTGAAGAAATTTGAGACAGAACAAGATAGAACAAGGCTTCCAATTAATCCAATCTATCCTAAACTGCGTGATGCCAGATATTATGCTTCATTTATAAGCATTGAATCAATGAGCACCAATGATCATTTTAGAATAAACATATTAACTGGCCGATCAACTTGACATGTCCGCACAAAACGTCCATAAATTTTGATTTAGAGCTGAAAATGACGCTGATCCAATGCCCACATTAAGCTAGCTCATTTTTCTATAGCGTGACAAAATTTGAGACAAAAATTGATACAGCAAAGCGTCCAAGTAAAACAATCTAACCCAAACAGTGTGAATCCATGCATCATGCTTCATTTATAAGCGTTTACTCAATGAGCACCAATAATCAGTTTAGAGTAATCATATAAACAGGACGATCAACTTGACATGTCTGCACTAAATCATCTGTAACTTTTAATTTAGAGTTCATAATGACACGAATCCAGTGCCAGTGTTTAGCTAGCTCAATTTTCTATATTTTGACAAAGTTTTTGAGATCGAAATAGATACGACAAAGCATCCAATTAATACAATCTATCACAAACTGCATGATTCCATGCATTATTCTTCATTTATAAGCTATTACTCAGTGAGCACCTATGATCAGTTTAGAATGATCATTTTAACTGGCCGATCAACTTGACAAGTCTGCACTAAACCGACCGTAACTTTTCAGTTATAACTCACAATGACATGAATCCAATGCCCACATTAAGCTAGTTCAAATTCTATACAGTGACAAAATTTGAGATAGAACTAGATACAACAAGGCGTCCAAGTAATCCAATCTATCCAAACTCCGTGATGCTTCATTTATAAGCCTTTACTCAATGAGCATCAATGATTAGTTTTGACTAATCATGTTAACTGGCTGTTCAACTTGACATGTCCGCACTAAATCATTCGTAAATTTTGATTTAGAGCTCAGAATGACACGAGTCCAATGCCATGTTAAGCTCGCTCATTTTTCTATATTTTGACAAAATTTGAGACAAAATTAGACAAGACAAAGTGTCCAAGTAATACAATATATCCCATACTGTGTGGACCCATGAATTATGCTTCATTTATAAGTCTTTAGTCAATAAGCACCAATGATTAGTTTACAATAATCATATAAATTGGCTGATCAACTTCACATGTCCGCACTAAGTCGTCAGTAACTTTTGATTTACAGTTCAGAATGACACGAATCCAATGCCCATGTAAAGCTAGCACAACTTTCTATAATTTGACCAAATTTGAGATCGAAATAGATACGACAAAGCATCCAAGTAATCCAATCTATCACAAACTGCGTGATTCCATGCATTATTCTTCATTTATAAGCTATTACTCAATGAGCACCAATGATCTGTTTAGAATGATCATTTCAATAGGCCGATCAACTTGACGTGTTTGCACTAAATCGTCTGTAACTTTTGGGTTATAACTCACAAGGACACGAAACCAATGCCCACGTTAAACTAGTTCAATTTTCAATAATGTGACAAAATTTGAGACGGAGCTAGATAGGACAAGGTGTCCAATTAATCCATGAGCATGCGTGATCATTTTATAATAATCATATTAACTGACCTATCAAATCTATCCCAAACTGCGTGATCACGTGCATTATGCTTCATTTATAAGCCTTTACTCAATCACCAACAATGATCAATTTAGAATAATCATATTAACTGGTTGACCAACTTGACATGTTCGCACTAAATAACATGTAACTTTTGATTTATAGCTCAGAATGACACGAATCCAATGCCCACGCTAAGCTAGCTCAATTTTCTATATTTTGATAAAATTTGAGACAGAAATAGATATGACAAAGTGTTTAACTAATCTAATGTATCCAAAACTGCGTGATGCCATGCATTATGCTTCATTTATAAGCCCTTACTCAATGAACACCAATGATCGATTTAGAATAATCGTATTAACTTGCCCATCAAATTCACATGTTCGCACTAAATCGTCCGTAAATTTTGATTTAGAGCTCATAATGACACGAATCCAATGGTCACGTTTAGCTAGCTCAATTTTCTATATTTTGACAAAATTTGAGACAGAAATTGAGATGACATAGTATCCAAGTAATCCAATCTATCCAAACTGCTTGATGCCATGCATTATTCTTCATTTATAAGCTTTTATTCAATGAGCACCAATGATCAATTTAAAATGATCATTTTAACCAGCCGATCAACTTCACATGTATGCACTTGCTTGTCCGTAACTTTTGAGTTATAACTCAGAATGACACGAATCCAATGTCCACGTTAAGCTAGTTCAATTTTCTATATTGTGACAAAATTTGAGACAGAACTAGATACGACAAAGCGTCCAAATAATCCAATTTATAAGCATTTACTCAATGAGCACCAATGATCAGTTTGAATAATCATATTAACTGACCTTGTCATGTCTGCACTAAATCGTCCATAAATTTTTATTTAGAGCTCAGAATGACACAGATCCAATGCCCACGCTAAGCTTGCTAATTTTTCTATATTGTGACAAAAGTTGAGAAAGAAATAGATACAACAAAGCGTCCAAGTAATACTATCTATCCCAAATTGCATGAACCCATGCATTCTGCGTCATTTATAAGCGTTTACTCAATGAGCACCAATGATCAGTTTAGAATAATAATATTAACTGGCCGATCAACTTGACATGTCCGCACTAAATCATCTGTAACTTTTGATTTAGAGTTCAGAATGACACGAAACCAATGCCCATGTTAAGCTAGCTCAATTTTCTATAATTTGACCAAATTTGAGCCCAAAATAGATACGACAAAGCATCCAAGTAATCCAATCTATCACAAATGGCGTGATTGCATGCATTATTCTTCGTTTATAAGCACCAACGATCAGTTTGGAATGGTCATTTTAACTGGGCGATCAACTTGACGTGTCTGCACTAAATCCTCTGTAACTTTAGGATTATAACTCATAATGGCACGAATCCAATGCCCACGTTAAGCTAGTTCAATTTTCAATAATATGACAAAATTTCAGACAGAGCTAGATACGACAAGGTGTCGAATTAATCCAATCAATGAGCACCAGTGATCATTTCAGAATAATCAAATTAACTGACCTATCAACTTGACATGTCTGCACTAAATTGTCTTTAAACTTCTATTTAGAGCTCAGAGTGACACAAAATATTGTTTTAGAGCTCAAAATGACACGAATTCAATACCTACGTTAAGCTATCTCATTTTACTATATTGTGAAAAAAATTGAGTTAGAAATAGATACGACAAAACATCCAAGTAATGCAATCTATCCAAAATGGCGTGAACCCATGAATTATGCTTCATTTATAAGCATTTACTTAATCACCACCAATGAACAGTTTAGAATAATCATAATAACTGGCCGACCAACTTGACATGTCTGTACTTAATCACATGTAACTTTTGATTTATAGTTCAGGATGACACGAATCCAATGCCCACGTTAAGTTAGCTAATATTTTTATATTTTGACAAAATCTGAGACAGAAATAGAGATGAGAAATCGTCCAAGTAATCCAATCTATCCAAAATGCTTGATGCCATGCATTATACTTCATTTATAAGCCTTTACTTAATGAGCACCAATGATCAATATAAAATGATCATTTTAACTACCCACTCAACTTGACATGTCTGTAATAAATCATCCATAACTTTTAATTTGGAGCTTAGAATGACACGAATGAAATGCCCACGTTAAGGTAGTTCAATTTTCAATAATGTGACAAAATTTGAGATAGAGCTAGATACGACAAGGTGTCCAATTAATCCAATCAATGAGCATGCGTGATCATTTTAGAATAATCATATTAACTGACCTATCAAATCTATCCCAAACTGTGTGATCACGTGCATTATGCTTCATTTATAAGCCTTTACTCAATCACCAGCAATGATCAATTTAGAATAATCATATTAACTGGTTGACCAACTTGACATGTTCGCACTAAATAACATGTAACTTTTTATTTATAGGTCAGAATGACACGAATCCAATGCCCACACTAAGCTAGCTCAACTTTCTATATTTTGATAAAATTTGAGACAGAAATAGATATGACAAAGGGTCCAACTAATCTAATGTATCCAAAATTTCGTGATGCCATGCATTATGCTTCATTTATAAGCCCTTACTCAATGAACACCAATGATCGATTTAGAATAATCGTATTAACTTGCCCATCAAATTCACATGTTCGCACTAAATCGTCCGTAAATTTTGATTTAGAGCTCATAATGACACGAATCCAATGGTCATGTTTAGCTAGCTCAATTTTCTATATTTTAACAAAATTTGAGACAGAAATTGAGATGACATAGTATCCAAGTAATCCAATCTATCCAAACTGCTTGATGCCATGCATTATTCTTCATTTATAAGCTTTTATTCAATGAGCACCAATGATCAATTTAAAATGATCATTTTAACCAGCCGATCAACTTCACATGTATGCACTTGCTTGTCCGTAACTTTTGAGTTATAACTCAGAATGACACGAATCCAATGTCCACGTTAAGCTAGTTCAATTTTCTATATTGTGACAAAATTTGAGACAGAACTAGATACGACAAAGCGTCCAAATAATCCAATTTATAAGCATTTACTCAATGAGCACCAATGATCAGTTTGAATAATCATATTAACTGACCTTGTCATGTCTGCACTAAATCGTCCATAAATTTTTATTTAGAGCTCAGAATGACACAGATCCAATGCCCACGTTAAGCTTGCTAATTTTTCTATATTGTGACAAAAGTTGAGAAAGAAATAGATACAACAAAGCGTCCAAGTAATACTATCTATCCCAAATTGCATGAACCCATGCATTATGCGTCATTTATAAGCGTTTACTCAATGAGTACCAATGATCAGTTTAGAATAATAATATTAACTGGCCGATCAACTTGACATGTCCGCACTAAATCATCTGTAACTTTTGATTTAGAGTTCAGAATGACACAAAACCAATGCCCATGTTAAGCTAGCTCAATTTTCTATAATTTGACCAAATTTGAGCCCAAAATAGATACGACAAAGCATCCAAGTAATCCAATCTATCACAAACTGCGTGATTTCATGCATTATTCTTCGTTTATATTCTTCATTATTCTTCGTTTATATTCTTCATTATCCAAATAATCCAGTCGATCCCAAAATCTGTGATGCTATGCATTATTTTTCATTTATAAGCTTTTACTAAATGAGCACCAATGATCAGTTTATAATGATTATTTTAACTGGCCGATGAATTTGTCATGTCTGCAATAAATCACACATAACTTTTGATTTATAGCTTAGAATGACACAAATCCAATGCCCACATTAAGCTAGTTCAATTTCATATTGTGACAAAATTTGAGATCAAACTAGATACAAGAAAGCGTCCAAGTAATCCAATCTCTACCGAATTGCGTGATGCCATGCGATATGCTTCATTTATAAGCCTTTACTCAATGAGAACCAATGATCAGTTTAGAACGATCACTTTTACTGGCCGATCAACTTGACATGTCCACACTAAATCGTTCGTAACTTTTGATTAAGAGCCCAGAAGGACACAAATACATTGTCCACTTTAAGCTAGCTCAATTTTCTATATTTTGAAAAATTTAGAGACCGAAAAAGAGAAGACAAAGCGTCCAAGTAATCCAATCTATCCAAACTACTTGATACCATGCATTATGCTTCATTTATAAGCCTTTACTTAATGAGCACCAATTATCAGATTAGAATGATCAATTTAACAGGCCAATCAACTTGACATGTCCGCACTAAATCGTCTGTAACTTTTGATTTAGAGCTCAGAATGACACGAATCCAATTCCCACGTTAAGCTAGCTCAATTTTCTATATTATGACAAAATTTGAGACAGAAATAGATACAACAATCCGCCCAAGTAATCCAATCCATCCCAAACTTCGTGATGCCATGCATTATTTTTCTTTTATAAGCTTTTACTAAATGAGCACCAATGATCAGTTTAGAAAGATCATTTTAACTGGTCGATCAACTTGTCATGTCTGCACTCAATCATCCATAACTTTTGATTTATAACTTAGAATGACACGAATCCGATGCCCAAATTAAGCTAGTTCAATTTTCTATATTGTGACAAAATTTGAGACAGAACTAGATACGACATAGCGTCCAAGTAATCCAATCTATCTCAAACGGCATGATGCCATGCCTTAGGCTTCATTTATAAATTTTTACTCAATGAGCACCAATGGTCAGTTTAGAATGATCTCTTTAACTGGCAGATCAAATTGACATGTCGCCCTAAATCATTCGTAACTTTTGATTTAGAGCTCAGAAGGACACGAATCCAATGCCCAATTTTCTATATTTTGACAAAATTTGAGACAGATTTAGAGACACAAAGCATCCAAGTACTCCAATCTATCCCAAACGGCGTGATGCCATGGTTTAGGCTTCATTTAAAACCTTTATCTAATAAGCACTAATTATCAGCTTAGAATGATAACTTTAAGTGGCCGATTCACTTGACATATCCGCACTAAATCTTGTGTAACTTTTGATTTAGAGCTCAGAAACACACGAATCCAATGCCCACGTTAAGCAAGCTCAATTTTCTATGTTCTAACAAAATTTGAGACATAAGTAGATACGATAAAGCATCCCATTAATCCAATTTATCCAAAACTATGTGATGTTATGTATCATGCTTCATTTATAAGTTTTTACTCAATGAGCACCAATGATCAGTTTAGAATGATCAATTTAACTGGCCGATCAACTTGACATATCCGCACTAAATCGTCCGCAATGTTTGATGTAGAGCTCAGAATGACACGAATCCAATGTCCACGTTAGTCTACCTCAGTTTTCTATATTGTGACAAAATTTGAAACAGAAATAGAGATGGCAAAGTGTCCAAGTAATCCAATATATCCAAACTGCTTGATGCCATGCAATATTAACATAGGAAATCAAATAAGACCAATCTTGACCTACAAGTCAAGTGTGAGCACAAAAATTCAGTTTGGATAACAAGGGAAAAGAAAAAGGAGGGAGTTATTATTAGCCACATGGTTAAAATGGTTAAATAGCTGCATTGGGAGAAGAATCAAGGTGACAAGGACATCTCCATGCTGCACACAGTATTGGTAACCACACGAAACAGTCATGCCTGCTGCACATAGCCTTGGTAGCCACACCAAACGTTCGTGAGACAGTTTGGAGCTCTTTTCCTCTCTTCTCATTGGTTGTTGACAAGCTCCTCCTCTATTCAAGCTCAGCCACAAGTTTGAATTCGATTTTGTTTTGTGTTCACATTGTAAATCCTCTATAAAAGGGCTGTAAAGACTCAATGTATGATAAAAACTCTTAGGAGATTATTCTCCGGAAGTCTAAGACATTTCTCATCTTTTGTTTTTGTTTTGTGTTCACATTTATCTCAATATTCTTTCATGATATCAGAGAATAAGATCATTCTCTTATCTTTTCTACTCAAATCTCTCAGTTTCTAATATGAAATTCTGTCAAAAATCTCTCAGCCTTTAAACTAAAAACTCACGGTTTTATTCAACCATAAAAGCTGCCTCCTTTGAGCTCTTCAATGCCTAACAATGGAGGATACAGTTCAAATCAGTTCCATCATGAACCCAATGGTGATAGCAGTAGTTCTCAAAGGCTTGAACTACATAATATGGTCAACAACCATCAAGACAGCCATTTGTGGGAAAGGACTTTGGAATTACATCTATAGAGGATAACACTCCATCTATAGACGATCCAAAAGAGAAGAAGGATGAGGTACCAAGAAAATAAGAAGCTAGGTGGTTCCAAAAAGATCAATCAGTCCTTGGATTCCTCCAAAATTCATTGGACCCATCCATTCTTGAAGCTTATTCACATTGTGAAACCTCCAAGTCTCTTCGGGAGACTCTCAAGAGGGTATATGGGGATGTTTCAAACCTCAGCCGTGTGTATGAGGTTAGGAAGGCTCTCAATGATCTACACCAAGAGGATATGGAGTTCACAAAGTTGCTAGGCAAGTTCCAATCAACATGGTCCGAGCTTGACATGTTGAGACCAAGTTCTATGGATACAAAGGTGCTTAATGAAAGGAAGGAACAAGATAAGATATTTGGCTCCTTCTCAGCCTAAGTCCAGCCTTTAAGGATGTGATTAAGTCCATCCTAAGAGAGCCAAAACTCCCTGATTTCGAAGAGGTGTGCTCACGGATTCAATAGGAGCAAGGCAACATTGGGTTGTTTGGTGGAAAAGGAGAACTAGTCATGGCCAACAAGAGCGTGTTTAAGCAAGAGGATAGGAAGAGTGTGATTTGTGAACATTGTAAGAGGAATGGCCACATCAAGGACAAGTTCTGGATACTTCATCCTCATCTCAAGCCAAACCGGTTCAAAGATTCAAAGGCTAACATCTATCAAAAGGTTGTGACTGAACCGGCAAGTTCATCCAACCAAGGAGGGGAGCTAGCTATTAATGTATCCATGGAGTATGTTAAGAAGAGTGACTTGGAGGATCTCATCAAGGCCTATGCCGCAAAACTCTCCGGTATCACACTCTACTCCCATAAATTGTTTGATAAACCGGATCATAAGTTGGTAGTGGATTCGGGTGCTTCTCATCATATGATTAGCAATGCTAGGTTGTTAAAGAACATTAAACCATGTCTAGGACAAGTAACTATAGCTGATGGTAAGGGTATTCCAATTGAAGGAACTGGAAAATTAAGACTATTTCACAAAGAAAGTAATGCTTTCTTTGTACCTAAATTTAAGTCTAATCTAGTTTCGGTCAAAAGGCTACTAATGAGCTGAATTGCAATGTTACTTTTGGGCCTAACAATTTTTACTTTCAGGATATTAAGAGTGGTAAGATGCTTGGAGGTGGTGGAACTCAAGATGAGCTCTATGTTCTTGAAGACACTCCTCCAAACAATTTGGATTCCTTAGCTTTCAAATCCTGTGTTTTTGCTAATAAAGATGTCTTAAGGCATGCTAGATTAGGACATCCTAATGCTCGTGCTTTAAGCTTGATAATTCCTAATGTCGCTTATGATCACTCAATTTGTGAGGCTTGTATCATTGGCAAACATTGTCGTGTTGTTTTCCCTAAATTGTCTACAATTTATGAGCATTGCTTTGATTTAGTACATTCCGATGTTTGGACCTCACCTTGCATGTCTAGAGATAGGAATAAATACTTTGTGACCTTTATCGATGAGAAATCGAAATATACATGGGTTACATTACTTCCATCTAAAGATATGGTTTATGATGCATTTATAAACTTTCATAATTATGTTACTAATCAATTCAATGCCAAGATCAAAGTGTTAAGATCAGATAGTGGAGGGGAATACACAAGTCAAAGATTCAAAGATAAATTAAACAAACATGGAATACTACATCAAACTAGCTGCCCACACACACCAACAAAATGGAGTTGCTGAAAGGAGAATCGATACTTAATGGAAGTAGCAAGATCCATGATGTTTCATACCAATGTTCCTAAAAGTTTCTGGGGAGATACAGTCTTGGTTGCTTGCTACCTCATCAATCGGATTCCAACCAAAGTCTTGCAAGACATATCCCGATTTGAGAAACTCAATAAAACTAAACCCTCGATTGATCATTTACGTGTATTTGAGTGTGTGTGCTTTGTGTATGTTCCAGGTGATCTAAGAAAGAAGTTGGAGGCAAAGAGAATCAAGTGTATGTTCCTTGGATATTCGACAACAAAAAAGGGTTATAAGCCCTATGATCCGAGCAACAACAGGACATATGTGTCTAGAGATGTAAAGTTCATAGAAGAATGAAGCTATTATGATCAGAAAGATCGGGAAGGATTGAAGGATCTCTCAAGGTCACCTTCTGGTTTGGCTACGAGTTTGAGGTTTCTCTTGAATCATTTGGGAAATGATGTGCCAAAGGATTCAAGACACCAAGAAGAAAGAACCCCAACTAGTTCACAAGATACCCAACAGAATGAACCAGGGGTGGTAACTCAAGAACCAACTCCAATCCAAGAAGAAGCTAAGGCCCAAAACCAATAACAAGACGACTTGGAAATGGGTATAGAGGAACCTATTCACCAAATGGAAGAGGAAACGGTTGTAGAGGAGGCTGCACTACCTGTTCAGCAACTAAGGAGGAGTACTAGACTTAGGAAAGACCCATCCAATTGGGTAAACACTAGGGTCTTCTACAACAACCATGTCGTGGCCCATCCCATACAAGCTGTTTGTTCCCTTGATCTCTTGCCATCTAGTCATCAAGCATTCCTTGGAAAGATTGAACAAAGTCATATTCCAAGGAATTATGAAGAAGCTAAGAGCAAGAAAGAATGGTTAGATGCAGTAAGAGATGAGAAGGGAGCTATGGAAAGGAATCATACATGGGATATACAAGAACTTCCCAAAGGTAAGAAGGGTGTGAGTTCCAAGTAGGTGTTCACCATCAAGTATAAGAGCAATGGGGACATAGAAAGGTACAAGGCACATCTAGTTGCAAGAGGTTTCACTCAGACATATGGAGAGGACTATACTGATACCTTTGCACTGGTGGCTAAGCTACACACTGTAAGTGTTGTTCTTTCACTAGCTACGAATCTGACTTGGGACTTATGGCAAATGGATGTCAAGAACGCATTCCTACAAGGAGAACTTGAAGAGGAAGTGTATATGACTCCACCACCAGGCCTTGAAGATCTTTGCAAAGAGAGACAGGTTCTAAGACTAAGGAAGGCAATATATTGGTTGAAGCAGTCACCAAGGGCGTGGTATCACAAATTAAGCTCCCCACTTACTGATAATGGGTTTAGGAAATCCCATTCAGATCATACTTTGTTCACTCGTCAAAATGCCAAAGGAATTGTGGTGGTCTTGGTTTATGTGGATGACCTTATCATCACAGGAGATGATAAGGAAGGAATTCAGTCCACAAAGGCCTTCTTAAACAGATCATTTGACATCAAGGATCTTGGAGAGTTGAAGTACTTCTTCGGTATTGAAGTGTGTCGGTCTCATGAAGGGCTCTTTCTATCCTAAAGAAAGTATGCTCTTGTAATCCAATGTATCCAAAACTATGTGATACCATGCATTATGCTTCATTTATAAGCATTTACTCAATGAGCCCCAATGATCAGTTTAGAATAATCATATTAACTGGCCAATCAATTTGACATGTCCGCACTAAATCGGTCGTAACTTTTGATTTAGAGCTCTGAATGACACGAATCCAATGCCTACGATAAGCTAGCACAATTTTCAATATTGTGACAAATTTTGAGACAGAAATAGATATGACAAAGCATCCAAGTAATCCAATCCATACCAAAGTACGTGATGCAATACATTATTTTTCATTTATAAGCTTTTACAAAATGAGCAACAATCATCAGTTTAAAATGATCATTTTAACTGCCCCACCAATTTGTTATGTCTGCACTAAATCGGCCATAACTTTTTATTTATAGCTGAGAATGACACGAATCCAATGCCCACATTAAGCTAGTTCAATTTTCTATATTGTGACAAAATTTGAGACAAAACTAGATACGACAAAGCTTCCAAGTAATCCAATATATCCAAACTACTTGATACCATGCATTATTCTTCATTTATAAGCCTTTACTTAATGAGCACCAATTACCAGTTTAGAATGATCACTTTAACTGGCCAATCAACTTGACATGTCCGCACTAAATCGTCCGTAACTTTTGTTTTAGAGCTCAGAATGACACAAATCCAATGTCCACGTTAATCTAGCTCAATTTTCTATATTATGACCAAATTTGAGACAAAAATAGATAAAATAAAGCATCCAAGTAATCCAATCCATCCCAAACTTCGTGATACCATGCATTAATTTTCTTTTATAAGCTTTTTCTAAATGAGCACTAATGATCAGTTTAGAATGATCATTTTAACTGGCCGATCAACTTGCCATATCTGCACTAAATCATCCATAACTTTTGATTTATAGCTTAGAACGACACGAATCCAATGCCCACATTAAGCTAGTTCAATTTTCTATATTGTGACAAAATTTGAGACTGAACTAGATATGACATAACTTCCAAGTAATCCAATCTATGTCAAACTGCCTGATGCCATTTCTTAGGCTTCATTTATAAGTTTTTACTCAATGAGCACCAATGATCAGTTTAGAATGATCACTTTAGCTGGTAGATCAACTTGAAATCTCGCTGTAAATATATTCTTAACTTTTGATTTAGAGCTCAGAATAACACGAATCCAATGCCCATGTTAAGATGCCACAATTTTCTATATTTTGACAAACTTTGAGACAGATTTAGAGACACAAAGCATCCAAGTAATCCAATCTATCCCAACCTGCGTGATGCCATGCTTTAGGCTTCATTTATAAGCCTTTACCTAATAAGCACCAATGATCAGTTTAGAATGATAACTTTAAGTGGCCGATTAACTTGACATGTCCACACTAAATCATGTGCAACTTTCGATTTACAGCTCCGAAACACCTAAATCCAATGCCGACGTTAAGCAAGCTCAATTTTCTATGTGCTAAGAAAATTTAAGACATAACTAGATACGATAAAGCGATCAATTAATCCAATCTATCCAAATGTATGTGATGTTATGTATTATGCTTCAATTATAAGTCTTTTCTCAGTGAGCACCAATGATCAATTTTGAATGAACACTTTAACAGGCCGATCAACTTGACATGTTCGCACTAAATCGTCCGTAACTTTTTATTTAGAGCTCAGAATGACACGAATCAATTGCCCACGTTAAGCTACCTCTATTTTATATATTGTGACAAAATTTGAAACAAAAATAGAGATGACAAAGCATCCATGTAATCCAATCTATCCAAACTGCTTGATTCCATGATATATGCTTCATTTATAAGCCTTAGCTTAATCAGCACCAATGATCCGTTTAAATTATCACTTTAACTGGCAACTAAGCTTGACATGTCCACACTAAATCGTCCATAACTTTTCATTTGGAGCTCAGAATGACACGAATCCATTGCCCACGTTAAACTAGCTCAATTTTCGATATTGTAACAAAATTTGACACAAAAATAGACTCGAAAAAGTGTCCAAGTAATCCAATCTATCCAAAATTGTTTGATGTCATGCATTTTGCTTCGTTTATAAGCCTTTAATCAATGAGCACCAATGATCAGTTTAGAATAATCATATTAACTGGCCGATCAACTTGACATGTCCGCTCTAAATCGTCAGTAACTTTTGATTTTGAGCTCAGAATGACATGAATACACTGCCCATGTTATAGTAGATAAATTTTCTATATTTTGACAAAATTTGAGACGGAAGTAGAGACGAAAAAGCGTCCAAGTAATCCAATCTTTCCAAAACTATGTGATGCCATGCATTATGCTTCATTTATAAGCCTTTACTTAATGAGCACCAATGGTCAGTTTAGAATAATCATATTAACTGGCCGATGAACTTGACATGTCTGCACTAAACCGTCTATAACTTTTGATTATGAGCTCAGAATGACACGAATACAGTGCCCACGTTAATCTAGATAAATTTTTAATATTTTGACAAAATTTTAGATAGATTTTGAGACATAAAGCATCCAAGTAATCCAATGTATCCAAACCCCTAGATGACATGCATTATGCTTCATTTATAAGCCTTTTCTTAATGAGCACCAATGATGAGTTTAGATGATCACTTTAACTAGCCAATCACTTTGACATGTGCACACTAAATCGGTCGTAACTTTTGATTTCGAGCTCAGAATGACACGAATCCAATGCCTACG
Organism: Pugionium cornutum; assembly: GCA_018901935.1. Lineage (NCBI taxonomy): Eukaryota > Viridiplantae > Streptophyta > Magnoliopsida > Brassicales > Brassicaceae > Pugionium > Pugionium cornutum. The sequence goes on from CM032163.1 coordinate 29,328,553, forward strand.
ATAAGCTAGCACAATTTTCTATATTGTGAAAAACTTTGAGACAGAAATAGATACGACAAGGCATCCAAGTAATCCAATCTATGCCAAACTGCGTGATGCAATGCATTATTTTTCTTTTATAAGCTTTTACTAAATGATCACCAATGATCAGTTTAGAATGATCATTTTAACTGCCCCATCAATTTGTCATGTCTGCACTAAATCGTCCATAACTTTTGATTTATTGCTTAGAATGACACGAATCCAATGCCCACATTAAGCTAGTTCAATTTTCTATATTGTGCAAAATTTGAGACAAAACTAGATACGACAAAGCGTCCAAGTAATCCCATCTATCCCAACTTGCGTGATGCCAATGCTTATACTTCATTTATAAGCCTTTACTCAATGAGCACCAATGATCAGTTTAGAATGATCACTTTAATTTGCCGATCAACTTGACATGTCCGCACTAATTCGTTAGTAACTCTTGCTTTAGAGCTCCAGAGTACACGAATACAATGTCCATGTTAAACTAGATCAATTTTCTATATTTTAAAAAAATTAGAGACCGAAATAGAGACGACAAAGCATAAAGTAATCCAATCTATCCAAACTACTTGATACCATGCATTATGCTCCATTTATAAGACTTTACTTAATGAGCACCAACGATCAATTTAGAATGATCACTTTCACTGGCCAATCAACTTGGCATGTCTGCACTAAATTAATCCAATGCCCACGTTAAGCTAGTTCAATTTTCTATATTATGACAAAATTTGAAACATACAAGTAATCCAATCCATCCCAAATTTTGTGATGCCATGCATTATTTTTCATTTATAAGCTTTTACTAAATGAGAAACAATGATCAGTTTATAATGATCATTTTAACTGGCCGATAAACTTGACATGTCCGCACTAAATCGTCCGTAACTTTTGATTATGAGCTCTGAAAGACACGAATACAGTGCCCAAGTTAAGCTAGATAAATTTTCTTTATTTTGACAAAATTTGAGATGGAAGTAGAGACGACAAAGCGTCCAAGTAATCAATAATATCCCAAACTACGTGATGTCATGCATTGTCTTCATTTATAAGTTTTTACTCAATGAGCACCAATGATCAGTTTTGAATAATCATATTAATTGGCTGATCAACTTAACACATGTCCGCACGAAATTGTTTGTAACTTTTGATTTAGAGATCGAAATGACATGAATCCAGTGCATACGTTAAGCTAGCTCAATTTTCTATATTTCAACAAAATTTGAGATAGAAATAGAGACGACATAGCGTCCATGTAATCCAATGTATCCAAACCCTTTGATGCCATGCATTATGCTTTATTTATACGCCTTTTCTTAATGAGCAGCAATGATTAGTTTAGAATGATCACTTTAACTGGCCAATCAATTTGACATGACCGCACTAACTCGGTCGTAAATTTTGATTTAGTGCTCAGAATGACACGAATCCAATGCCTACGATAAGCTAGCAATTTTCTATCTTGTGACAAAATTTGAGACCGAAATAGATACGAAAAAGCATCGAAGTAATCCAATCCATGCGGAACTGCGTGATGCAATGCATTATTTTTCATTTATAAGCTTTTACTAAATGAGCACCAATGATCAATTTAGAATGATTACTTTAACTGGCCCGTCAATTTTTCATGTTTGCACTAAATCGTTCATAACTTTTGATTTGTAGCTTAGAATGACACGAATCCACTGCACACATTAAACTAGTTCAATTTTCTATATTGTGACAAAATTTGAGACAAAATTTGAGACAAAACTAGATAAGACAAAGCATCCAAGTAATCCAATCAATTCGAAACTGCATGATGCCATGCCTTATGGTTCATTTATAAGCCTTTAATCAATGAGCATCAATTATCAGTATCGAATTATCACTTTAACTGGCTGATTAACTTGACACGTGCACACTAAATCGTCCGTAACTTTTGATTTAGAGCTCAGAATGACACGAATCAAATGCCCACGTTAAGGTAGCTCAATTTTCTATATGTTAACAAAATTTGAGACAAAAAATAGATATGACAATGCTTCCAAGTAATCCAAGCGTGATGCAATGCATTATTTTTCAATTAAAAGCTTTTACTAAATGAGCACCAATGATCACTTTAGAATGATCATTTTAACTGGCCCATCAACTTCTCATATCTGCACTAAATCGTCCATAACTTTTGATTTATAGCTTAGAAAGACACGAATCCAATGCAAACATTAAGCTAGTTCAATTTTATATATTGTGACAAAATTTGAGACAAAACTAGATATGACAAAGCATCCAAGTAATCCAATTTATCCCGAACTGCATGATGCCATGCCTTTTGCTTCATTTAATAAGCCTGTACTCAATGAGCACCAATGATAATTTTAGAATGATCACTTTAACTGGCCAATCAACTTGACATGTCCGCACGAAATCGTCCGTAATTTTAGATTTAGAGCTCAGAATGACACGAATCCAATGTCCACGTTAATCTAGCTCAATTTTCTATATTTTGACAAAATTGGAGACAGAAATAGAGATGACAAAGCGTCCAAGTAATCGAATATATCCAAACTCCTTGATGCCATGCATTATGCTTCATTTATAAGCCTTTACTTAATGAGCACCAATGATTAGTTTAGAATAATCACTTTAACTGGCCAATCAACTGGAAATGTCCGCACTAAATCGTCTGTAACTTTTGATTTAGAGCTCTGAATGACACGAAAACAATGCCCACGTTAAGCTAGCTCAATTTTCTATATTGTGACAAAATTTGAGATAGAAATAGATACGAGAAAGCATCAAAATAATTCAATCCATCCCAAACTACGTGATGTCATGCATTATTTTTTTGTTTATAAGCTTTTACTAACTGAGCACCAATGATTAGTTTTGAATGATCACTTTGACTGGCAGATCAACTTGACATGTCCACAATAAATCGTCCGTAACATTTGATTTAGAGCTCAGAATGACACAAATCCAATGGCCACGTTAACCTAGCTCAATTCTCTATTTTTCGACAAAATTTAAGAAAGAAATAGAGATGACAAAGCGTCCAACTAATCCAATCCATCCACAACTACTTGAGGCCATGCATTATTTTTCATTTATAAGCATTTACTAAATAAACACCAATAATCAATTTAGAATGAGCATTTTACCTGGCCGATCAGTTTGACATGTCCGCACTAAATCGTGTATAACTTTCGATTTAGAGCTCAGAAACACAAGAATCCAATGCCCACGTTAAGCTAACTCAATTTTCTATATTGTAACAAAATGTGAGAAAGAAATTGATACAACAAAGCGTCCAAATAATCCAATCTATCCAAAAACGTGTGATGGCATGCATTATGCTTCATTTATAAGCCTTTACTTAATGAGCACCAATGATCAGTTTACAATGATCACTTTAACTGGCCAATCAAGTTGACATGTCCACACTAAATCGTTTGTAACTTTTGATAGAGCTCAAAATGACATGAATCCAATGACCACGTTAAGCTAGCTCAAATTTCTAAATTTGGACAAAGTTTGAGAGAAAAATAGATACGACAATTTATAAGCTTTTACTCAATGAGCAGTAATGATCAGTTTATAATGATAATTTTAACATGCCGATGACTTTGTCATGTGTGCACTAAATCGTCCATAACTTTTGATTTATAGCTCAGAATAACACGAATCCAATGCCCACATTAAGCTAGTTCAATTTTCAATATTGTGACAAAATTTGAGATAGAACTAGATATGAAAAATGCGTCCAATTAATCCAATCTATCTAAAACTGTGTGATGCCATGCATTATGCTGCATTTATAAGCCTTTACTCAATGAGCACCAATGACCAGTTTAGAATGATCACTTTAACAAGCTGATCAACTTGACATGTCCGCACTAAATCGTCCGTAACTTTTGATTTAAAGCCTAGAATGACACGAATACAATGCCCACGTTAAGCTAGCTCAATTTTCTATATTTTGACAAAATATAGATAGTAATAGAGACAACAAAGGGTCCAAGTAATCCAATCTATCCAAACTGCTTGATGCCATGCATTACGCTTGATTTATAAGGCGTAGCTTAATCAGCACCAATGATCTGTTTAGAATGATCACTTTAACTGGCCACACAACTTGACATGTCCACACTAAATCATATGTAACTTTTGATTTAGAGTTCATAATGACATGAATCAAATGACCACTATAAGCTAGCTCAATTTTCTATATTGTAACAAAATTTGAGAGTGCAATAGACATGACAAAGCATCCAACTAATCCAATCTATCCAAACTGGTTGATGCCATGCAATATGCTTCATTTATAAGCCTTAGCTTAATCAGCACCAATGACCAGTTTAGAATCGTCGTATTAACTGGCCGATCTACTTCACATGTCCGCACTAAATCGTATGTAACTTTTGATTTTGAGCTCAGAATGACACGAACCCAATGCCCACGTTAAGCTAGCTCAATTTTCTATATTTTAAAAAAATATAGATAGTAATAGAGACAACAAAGGGTCCAAGTAATCCAATCTATCCAAACTGCTTGATGCCATGCATTACGCTTCATTTATAAGGCGTAGCTTAATCAGCACCATTGATCTGTTTAGAATGATCACTTTAACTATACGATCAACTTGACATGTCCGCACTAAATTGTCTATAACTTTTGATTTAGAGATCAGAATGACATGAATCCAATGCTCACGTTAAGCTACCTCAATTTTCTATATTGTTAGAAAATTTGAAACTGAAATAGCAACGACAAAGCGTCCAAGTATTCCAATCTATCCAAACTGCTTGATGCCATGCAATATGCTTCATTTATAAGCCTTAGCTTAATCAGCACCAATGATCAGTTTAAATTATTACTTTAACTGGCCACTAAACTTGACATGCCCGCACTAAATCGTCCAGAACTTTTCATTTAGAGCTCAGAATGACATGAATCCAATGCCCACGTTAAACTAGTTTAATTGTCTATATTGTGGCAAAATTTGAGACAAAAGTAGATACGACAAAGCATTCAGGTAATCCAATATATCCCAAACTGGGTGATGCCATTCATTATGCTTCATTTATAAGCCTTTACTCAATGAGCACCAATGATAAGTTTATAATAATCATATTAACTGGCCGATAACCTTGACATGTCCACACTAAATCATCCGTAAATTTTGATTTAGAGCTCAGAATAACACAGATCCAATGCCCACGTTAAGCTAGCTCATTTTTCTATATTGTGATAGAATTTGAAACCGAAATAGATACGACAAAGAGTCCAAGAAATACAATATATCCCAAACTATGTGAATCCTTGCATTATGCTTCATTTATAAGCGTTTACTCAACAAGCACCAGTGATCAGTTTAGAAAAATCATATTAACTGGCCGATCAACTTGACAAGTTTGCACTAAATCATCCGTAACTTTTGATTTAGAGTTCAGAATGACACGAATCCAATGCCCATGTTAGGCTAGCTCAATTTTCTATATTTTGACAAACATTTGAGGCAGAAATAGATAGTACAAAGCATCCAAGTTATCCAATCTATCACAAACTGCATGATTCCATGCATTATTCTTCATTTATAAGCTATTACTCAATGACCACCAATGATCAGTTTATAATGACCATTTTAACTGGCTGATCAACATGACATGTCTGCACTAAATCGTTTGTAACTTTTGGGTTATAACTCACAATGACACGAATTCAATGCCCAGGTTAAGCTAGATCAATTTTCTATATTGTGCAAAAATTTGAGGCAGAACTAGATACGACAAGGCATCCAATTAATCCAATAGATCTCAAACTCCGTGATGCCATGCATTATGCTTCATTTATAAGCCTTTACTCAGTGAGCACCGATGATCAGTTTAGAATAATCATATTAACTGGCCACCAACTTAATATGTGCGCACAAAATCATCTTTAACTTTTGATTTAGAGCTCAGAGTGACATGTATCCAATGCACACGTTAAGCTAGCTCAATTTGTTATATTTTGATAAAATTTAATACTGATATGACAAAGCGTCCAAATAATTCAATCTATTTCAAACTGCATGATGCCATGTATTATGCGTGATTTACAAGCCTTTAGTCAACGAGCACCAATGATCAGTTTACAATAATCGTATTAACTGGCCGATCAATTTGACATGTCTGAACTAAATCGTTCATAACCTTTAATTTAGAGCTCAGAATGACGCGAATTCAATGCCCACGTTAAGCTAGTTCAATGTTATATGTTGTGACAAAATTTGACATAGATCTAGATACGTCAAGGCGTCCAAATAATTGAATGTATATCAAACTCGGTGATGCCATGCATCATGCTTCATTTATAAGCCTTTACTCAATGAGCACAAATGATCAGTTTAGAATAATCATCTTAACTGGATGATCAAATTCACATGTTCGCACTAAATTGTCCGTAAATTTTGATTTAGAGCTCAGAATGACACGAATCCAATACTCATATTAAGCTAGCTCATTTTTCTATATTGTAACAGAGTTTGAGACAGAAATGGACACGACAAAGCATCCAAAAATACAATCTATCCCAAACTGCGTGAACCCATGAATTATGCTTCACTTATAAGCTTTTACTCAATCAGCACCAATGATCATTTTAGAATAATCATATTAACTGGCCGACCAACTTGACATGTCTGCACTAAACCATCCGTCACTTTTGATTTAGAGCTTAGAATGACACGAAACCAATGCTCATGGTAAGCTAACTCAATTTTCTATATTTGGATAAAATTTGAGACATAAAAAGATAGAACAAAGTGTCAAAGTAATCCAATGTATCCCGAATTGCATGATGCCATGCATTATGTTTCATTTATAAGCATTTACTCAATGATCACCAATGATCGGTTTAGAATAATCATATTAACAGGCCGATCAACTTCATATGTGCGCACTAAATCATCTGAAAATTCTGATTTAGAGCTCTGAATGACACGAATCCAATGGTCATGTTTACCTAGCACAATTTTCTATATTTTGACAAAATTTGAGATAGAAATAGAGATGACAGCGTCCAAGTAATCAAATCTATCTAAACTGCTTCATGCCATGCATTATTCTTCATTTATAATCTTTAACTCAATGAGCACCAATGATCATTCTAAAATAATCATTTTAAGTGGCGATAAACTTCACATGTGTGCACTAAATCATCGTAACTTTTGAGTTATAACTCAGAATGACAGGAATCCAATGCCCACATTAACCTAGTTCAATTTTCTATATTGTGACAAAAGTTAGGACAGAATTATATACGACAAAGCGTCCAAGTAATCCAATATCTCCCAAACTGTGTGATGCCATGCACTATGCTTCATTTATAAGCCTTTACTCAATGGGCATCAATGATCAGTTTAGAATAATCATATTAACTGGCCGATCAACTTGACATGTCCTCACTAAATCGTCCGTAAATTTTGATTTAGAGCTTAGAATGACACAGATCCAATGGCCACGTTAAGCTAGCTCATTTTTCTATATTGTGACAGAATTTGAGAAAGAAATAGATACGACAAAGCATCCCATTAATACAATCTATCCCAAACTACCTTAATCCATGCATTATACTTCATTTTTAAGCATTTACTCAATGAGCACCAAGGATCAGTTTAGAATAATCATATTATTTGGCCGATCAACTTCAAAATTCCGCACTAAATCATTCGTAACTTTTGATTTAGAGTTCAGAATGACACGAATCCAACGCCCATGTTAAGCTAGCTCAATTTTTTTATATTTTTACAAAAATTTGAGACATAAATAGATACGAGAAAGCATCCAAGTGATCCAATCTATCACAAACTGCGTGATTCCATGCATATTTCTTCATTTATAAGCTATTACTCAATGAGCACCAATGATCAGTTTAGAATGATCATTTTAACTTGCCGATCGACTTGATATGTCTGCACTAAATAATCCGCAACTTTTGGGTTATAACTCACAATGACACGAATCCAATGCCCACGTTAAGCTAGTTCAATTTTCTATACTGAGACAAAATTTGAGATAGAATTACATACGACAAGGCATCCACGTAATCCAATGTATCCCAAACTCCGTGATGCCAGACATTATGCTTCATTTATAAGCCTTTACTCAATGAGCACAAATGACCACTTTAGAATAATGATTTTAATTGGCTGATAAACTTGATATGTCCGCACTAAACCGTCCATAAATTTTGTTTTAGAGCTCAGAATGACACGAATCCAATGCCCACGTTAAGCTAGCTCATTTTCTATATTTTGACAAATTTTTAGACAGAAATAGATACAAAAAAGCATCCAAGTAATACAATTTATCCCCAACTGCGTGAACCCACGAATTATGCTTCATTTATAAGCCTTTACTCAATCAAAACCAATGATCATTTTAGAATAATTATATTAACTTGGCAACCATTTTGACATGTCCGCATGAAATCATACGTAACTTTTGATTTAGAGCTCCGAATGAGACGAATCCAGTGTCCAAGTTAAGATAGCTCAATCTTCTATATTTTGATAAACTTTGAGACGGAAATAGATACGCCATAGCGTCAAAATAATTCAATCTATCCCAAACTGCATGATGCCATGTATTATGCTTCATCTATAATCCTTTAGTCAATGAGCACCAGTGATCAATTTACAATAATCATATTAACTGGCCGATCAACTTGAAATGTCCGAAGTAAATCGTCCATATTTTTTAATTTAGAGCTCAGAATGACACGAATCCAATGTCCACGTTAAGCTATTTCAATTTTCTATACTATGACAAAAATTGAGATAGATTGATGCAATGCATTATTCTTCATTTATAAGCTTTTACTCAATGAGCACCAATGATCAGTTTAAAATGATCATTTTAACTGGGCGATCAATTGCACATGTTTACAATAAATCGTCCGTAATTTTTGATTTAGAGGTCAAAATGACACGAATACAATGCCCACGTTAAGATAGCTCAATTTTTTATATTTTGATAAACTTTGAGACAATTTTCAATGTTGTGACAAAATTTGTGATGGAACAAGGTACGACAAATCGTCCAAGTAATCCAATCTATCTCAAACTCCGTGATGCTAGGCATCATGCTTCATTTATAAGCCTTTACTCAATGAGCACAAATGATCAGTTTAGATAATCATATTAACAGGCTGATCAACTTGACATGTCCGCACAAAATCGTCTGTAAATTTTGATTTAGAGCTCAGAATGACACGATTCCAATTCCCATGTTAAACGAGCTCAATTTTCTATATTTTGATAAAATTTGAGACAGAAATAGATACGACAAAACATCCAAATAATCCAATATGTCCTGAGTTGCGTGATACCATGCATTATTCTTCATTTATAAGCTTTTACTCAATGAGCACCAGTGATCAGATTAAAATGATCATTTTAACTGGCCGATCAACTTTACATGTCCGCACAATCGTTCGTAAATTTTGATTTACAGCTCAGAATGATACAAATCCAATGGTCACGTTTAGCTAGCTCAATTTTCTATATTTTGAAAATTTTGAGACAGAAATTGATATGACAAAGCGTCCAAGCAATCCAATCTATCCAAACTGCTTGATACCATGCATTATTATTCATTTATAAGCTTTTACACAATGAGCACCAATGATCAGTTTAAAATGATCATTTTAACTGGCCAATCAACTTCACATGTTTGCACTAAATCGTCTATAACTTTTGATTTAGAGCTCAGAATGACACGAATCCAATGCCCACGTCAAGATTGCTCAATTTTTTATATTTTGATATACCTTGAGACAGAAATAGATACGACAAAGCGTCCAAATAATTCAATCTTTCCCAAACTGCGTGATGCCATGCATTATGCTTCATCTATAAGCCTTTAGTCAATGAGCACCAATGATCAGTTTACAATATTCATATTAACTGGCCGATAACCTAGACAAGTACGCACTAAATCGTCTGAAAATTTTGATTTAGAGCTCTGAGTGACACATATCAAATGCCCACGGTAAGCTAGCTCATTTTTCTATTTTGTGACAAAATTTGAGACAAAAATAGATACGACAGAGCATCCAAGTAATACAATCTATCCCAAACTGCGTGAATCCGTGCATTATGCTTCATTTATAAGCGTTTACTCAATGAGCACCAATGATAAGTTTAGAATAATCATATTAACTGGCCGATCAACTAGACATGTCAACACTAAATCATCCGTAACTTTTGATTTAGAGTTCAGAGTGACACGAATCTAATGGCCATGTTAAGCTAGCTCAATTTTCTCTATTTTGACGAAATTTGAGATAGAAATCGATACGGGAAAGCATCCAAGTAATTCAATCTATCCCAAACTGCATGATGTCCTGCATTATGCTTCATCTATAAGACATTAGTCAATGAGCACCAATGATCAGTTTACAATAATCATATTAACTGGCCGATCAACTTGACATTTCGGAACTAAATCATCCATAACTTTTAGTTTAGAGCTCAGAATGACACGAATCCAATGTCCACGTTAAGCTAGTTGAATTTTCTATATTGTGACAAAATTTGCGATAGAACTAGATACGACAAGTCATCCAAGTAATCCAATCTATCTCAAACTCCGTGATGCCATGCATCATGCTTCATTTATAAGCCTTTACAGAATGAGCACCAATGATCAGTTAAGAATAATTATATTAACTGGTTGGTCAACTTGAAATGTCCACACTAAATTGTCCGTAAATTTTGATTTAGAGCTCAGAATGACACGAATCCAATATCCACGTTAAGCTAGCTCATTTTTCTATATTGTGACAAAATTTGAGATAGAAATAGACACGACAAAGTGTGTAAGTAATACAGTCTATCCCAAACTGCGTGAACCCATTCATTTATAAGGCTTTACTCAATCAGCATCAATGAGAAATGTCTAGAATAATCATATTAACTGGCCGGCCAACTTGACATGCCCGCACTAAATCATCTATAACTATTGATTTAGAGCTCAAAATCACACGAATCCAATGCCCATGTTAAGGGAGCTCAATTTTCTATATTTTTATAAAATTTGAGACCGAAATAGATACGAAAAAGCGTTCAAGTAATCCAAGTAATACAATCTATCCCTAACTGCGTGAACCCATGAATTATGCTTCATTTATAAGCCTTTACTCAATCAGCACCAATGATAAGTTTAGAATAATAATATAAACTGACCGACCAACTTGATATGTCCGCACTAAATCATCGGTAACTTTTGATTTATAGCTCAGAATGACACGAATCCAATGCCAACGTTAAGCGAGCTCAATTTTCTATATTTTAATAAAATTTGAGACAGAAATTGAAATAACAAAGCGTCCAAGTAATCTAATCTATCCCAAACTGCTTCATGCCATGCATTATACTTCATTTATAAGCTTTTACTCAATGAGCACCAAATATTGGTTTAGAAGAATCATATTAACTGGCCGATCAACTTCACATGTCCGCACTAAATCGTTCATCAATTTTGATTTAGAGCTCAGAATGATACGAATCCAATGGTCACGTTTAGCTAGCTCAGTTTTCTATATTTTGACAAATTTGAGACTGAAATAGATATGACAAAGCGTCCAAGTAATCCAGTCCATCCAAACTGCTTGATACCATGCATTATTCTTTATTTATAAGCTTTTACTCAATGAGCACCAGTGATCAGTTTAAAATGATCATTTTAACTGATCAACTTTACATGTCTGCACTGAGCCGTCCATAGCTTTTGAGTTATAACTCAAAATGACACGAACCTAATGCCCACTGTAAGCTATTTCAATTTTCTATATTGTGACAAAATTTGAGACAAAACTAGATACAACAAAGCATCAGAGTAATCCAATATACCCCATACTAGGTGATGCCATGCATTATGCTTCATTTATAAGCCTTTACTCAATGAGCACCAATGATCAGTTTACAATAATTATATTAACTGGCCGATAACCTTGACATGTCAGCACTAAATCGTCCGTAAATTTTGATTTAGACCTTAGAATGACATAGATCAATTGCCCACGTTAAGCTATCTCAATTTTCTATATTGTGATAAAATTTTAGACAGAAATAGAAACGACAAAGCGTCCAAGTAATATAATCTATCCCAAACTGCATGAATCCATGCATTATGTTTCATTTATAAGCATTTACTCAATGAGCACCAATGATTAGTTTAAAAGAATCATATTAACTGGCTGATCGACTTTGAATATCCGAACTAAATCATCCATAACGTATGATTTAGAGCTCTGAATGACACGAATCCAATGCCCATGTTAAGCTAGCTCAATTTTCTATATTTTGACAAAATTTGAGACAGATTTAGATAAAACAAAGCATCCACGTAATTCAATCTATCACAAACTGCGTGATTCTAAGCATTATTTTTCATTTATAAGCTATCACTCAATGAGCACCAATGATCAGTTTAGAATAATCATTTTAACTGGCCGATGAAATTGACATGTCTACAGTAAATCGTCTGTAACTTTTTGGTTATAACCCACAATGACACGAATCAAATGCCCACGTTAAGCTAGTTCAATTTTCTGTAATGTGAAAACATTTTAGATGGAACTTGATACGACAAGGCATCCAAGTAATCCAATCTATCGAAAACTGCGTGATGGCAGGGATTATGCTTCATTTATAAGCGTTTACTCAATGAGCATCAATGATAATATTAAAATAATCGTATTAACTGACCAATCAACTTGACATGTCCGTACTAAATCGTCCGTAAATTTTTATTTAGAGCTCAGAATGACACATATCCAATGCCCACGTTAAGCTAACTAAATTTTCTATATTGTGACAAAATTTGAGACAGAAATAGATACGACAAAGCGTCCAGGTAATACAATCTATCCGTAACTGCGTGAATCCATGCATTATGTTTCATTTATAAGCGTTTACTCAATGAGCACCAATGATAAGTTTACAATAATCATAAAAACTGGCCGATCAACTTTACAAGTCCGCACTAAATCATCCGTAACTTTTGATTTAGAGTTCAGAATGACACGTATCCAATGCCCATGTTAAGATATATCAATTTTCTATATTTTGAAAAAATTTGAGGCAGAAATAGATACGACAAAGCATCCAAGTAATCAAATCTATCACAAACTGCGTGATTCCATGTATTATTCTTCATTTATAACCTATTACTCAATGAGCACCAATGATCAGTTTAGAATGATAATTTCAACTTGCCGATCAACTTGACATGTCTGCCCTAAATCGTCTGTAACTTTTGGGTTATAACTCACAATGACACGAATCCAATGCCCACGTTAATCTAGTTCAATTTTCTATACTATGAAAAATTTGAGATAGAACAAGATACGACAAGGCATCCAAATAAATCAATCTATCCCAAACTCCGTGATGCCAAACATTATACTTCATTTATAAGCCTTTACCCAATGAGCAACAGAGATCAGTTTAGAATAATCATATTAACTGGCTGATCAACATGACATGTCCGCATTTTGATTTAGAGCTCAGAATAACACGAATCCAATGCCCACGTTAAGCTAGCTCAATTTTTTATATTGTGGCAAAATTTGGGACAGAAATAGATACGACAAAACATCCAAATAATCCAATCTATCCCGAGCTGTGTGATGTCACACATTATTCTTCATTTATAAGCTTTAACTCAATGAGCTTCAATGAGTAGTTTAGAATGATCATTTTAGCTCGCGGATCAACTTGACATGTCTGCACTTAATTGTCCGTAACTTTTGATTTATAGCTCAGAATGTCACGAATCCAATGCTCCTGCTAAGCTAGATAAATTATCTATATTGTGACAAAATTTGGGATAGAACTAGATACGACAAAGCTTACATATAATCCAATCTATACCAAATTGCGTGATACCATGCATTATGCTTCTTTTATAAGCCTTTATTCAATGAGCACCAATGATCAGTTTAGAATAATCATATTAACTGGCCGATAAAATTCACATGTCCGCAGTAAATCGTCTGTAAATTTTCATTTAGAGCTCAGAATGACAAGAATCCAATGGCGCCGTTTAGCTAGCTCAATTTTCTATATTTTGACAAAATTTGAAACAGAAATAGAGATGACAAAGCGTCCAAGTAATCCAAAGTATCCAAACTGATTGATGCCATGCATTATTCTTCATTTATAAGCTTTTACTCAATGAGCACCAATGATCAATTTAAAATGATCATTTTAACCAGCCGATCAACTTCACATGTCTGCACTAAATCGTCCTTAACTTTTGAGTTATAACTCAGAATGACACTAATCCAATGCCCACATTAAGCTAGTTCAATTTTCTATATTGTGACAAAATTTGAGACAGAAATATATACGACAAAGCATCCAAGTAATACAATCTATCCCTAACTGCGTGAATCCATGCATTATGCTTCATTTATAACCGTTTACCCAATGAGCACCAATAATAAGTTTAGAATAATCATAAAAACTGGGGGATCAACTTTACAAGTCCGCAATAAATCATCCGTAATTTTTGATTTAGAGTTCAGAATGACACGAATCCAATGCCCATGTTAAGCTAGATCAATTTTTTATATTTTGACGAAATTTAAGACAGAAATAGATACGACTAAGCATCCAAGTAATGCAATCTATCACAAACTGCGTGTTTCCATGTATTATTCTTCATTTATAAGCTATTACTCAACAAGCACCAATGATCAGTTTAGAATGATATTTTTAACTGGCCGATCAACTTGAGTTGTCTGCCCTAAATCGTCGGTAACTTTTGGGTTATCACTCACAATGATACGAATCCAATGCCCACGTTAATCTAGTTCAATTTTCTATACTGTGACAAAATTTGAGATAAAACTAGATACGACAAGGCGTCCAAGTACTCCATCTATCCCAAACTCCGTGATGCCAAACATTATACTTCATTTATAAGCCTTTACCCAATGATCACCAAAGATCAGTTTAGAATAATCATATTAACTGGCTGATCAACATGACATGTCCGCACAAAACTGTCCATAAATTTTGATTTAGAGCTTAGAATCACAAGAATCCAATGTCCACAATAAGCTAGCTCAATTTTCTATATTGTTGCAAAATTTGAGACAGAAATAGATACGAAAAAACATCCAAATAATCCAATCTATCCCGAACTGTGTGATGCCACGCATTACTCTTCATTTATAAGCTTTTAGTCAACGAGCTTCAATGAGTAGTTTAGAATGATCATTTTAACTCGCGGATCAACTTGACATGTCTACACTAAATCGTCCGTAAATTTTTATTTACAGCTCAGAATGATACAAATCCAATGGTCACATTTAGCTAGCTCAATATTCTATATTTTGAAAATTTTGAGACAGAAATTGATATGACAAAGCGTCCAAGTAATTCAATCTATCCAAACTGCTTGATACCATGCATTATTCTTCATTTATAAGCTTTTACACAATGAGCACCAATGATCAGTTTAAAATGATCATTTTAACTGGCCGATCAACTTCACATGTTTGCACTAAATCGTCTATAACTTTTTATTTAGAGCTCAGAATGACACGAATCCAATGCCCACGTCAAGATTGCTCAATTTTTTATATTTTGATATACCTTGAGACAGAAATAGATACGACAAAGCATCCAGATAATTCAATCTTTCCCAAACTGCGTGATGCCATGCATTATGCTTCATCTATAAGCCTTTAGTCAATGAGCACCAATGATCAGTTTACAATATTCATATTAACTGGCCGATAACCTAGACAAGTACGCACTAAATCGTCTGAAAATTTTGATTTAGAGCTCTGAGTGACACATATCAAATGCCCACGGTAAGCTAGCTCATTTTTCTATTTTGTGACAAAATTTGAGACAAAAATAGATACGACAGAGCATCCAAGTAATACAATCTATCCCAAACTGCGTGAATCCGTGCATTATGCTTCATTTATAAGCGTTTACTCAATGAGCACCAATGATAAGTTTAGAATAATCATATTAACTGGCCGATCAACTAGACATGTCAACACTAAATCATCCGTAACTTTTGATTTAGAGTTCAGAGTGACACGAATCTAATGGCCATGTTAAGCTAGCTCAATTTTCTCTATTTTGATGAAATTTGAGATAGAAATCGATACGACAAAGCATCCAAATAATTCAATCTATCCCGAACTGCACGATGTCCTGCATTATGCTTCATCTATAAGACATTAGTCAATGAGCACCAATGATCAGTTTACAATAATCATATTAACTGGCCGATCAACTTGACATTTCGGAACTAAATCATCCATAACTTTTAGTTTAGAGCTCAGAATGACACGAATCCAATGTCCACGTTAAGCTAGTTGAATTTTCTATATTGTGACAAAATTTGCGATAGAACTAGATACGACAAGTCATCCAAGTAATCCAATCTATCTCAAACTCCGTGATGCCATGCATCATGCTTCATTTATAAGCCTTTACAGAATGAGCACCAATGATCAGTTAAGAATAATTATATTAACTGGCTGGTCAACTTGAAATGTCCACACTAAATCGTCCGTAAATTTTGATTTAGAGCTCAGAATGACACGAATCCAATATCCACGTTAAGCTAGCTCATTTTTCTATATTGTGACAAAATTTGAGATAGAAATAGACACGACAAAGTGTGTAAGTAATACAGTTTATCCCAAACTGCGTGAACCCATTCATTTATAAGGCTTTACTCAATCAGCATCAATGATATATGTGTAGAGTAATCATATTACCTGGCCGGCCAACTTGACATGCCCGCACTAAATCATCTGTAACTATTGATTTAGAGCTCAAAATCACACGAATCCAATGCCCATGTTAAGGGAGCTCAATTTTCTATATTTTATAAAATTTGAAACCGAAATAGATACGAAAAAGCGTTCAAGTAATCCAAGTAATACAATCTATCCCTAACTGCGTGAACCCATGAATTATGCTTCATTTATAAGCCTTTACTCAATCAGCACCAATGATAAGTTTAGAATAATAATATAAACTGACCGACCAACTTGATATGTCCGCACTAAATCATCGGTAACTTTTGATTTATAGCTCAGAATGACACGAATCCAATGCCAACGTTAAGCGAGCTCAATTTTCTATATTTTAATAAAATTTGAGACAGAAATTGAAATAACAAAGCGTCCAAGTAATCTAATCTATCCCAAACTGCTTCATGCCATGCATTATACTTCATTTATAAGCTTTTACTCAATGAGCACCAAATATCGGTTTAGAATAATCATATTAACTGGCCGTTCAACTTCACATGTCCGCACTAAATCGTTCATCAATTTTGATTTAGAGCTCAGAATGATACGAATCCAATGGTCACGTTTAGCTAGCTCAGTTTTCTATATTTTGACAAATTTGAGACTGAAATAGATATGACAAAGCGTCCAAGTAATCCAGTCCATCCAAACTGCTTGATACCATGCATTATTCTTGATTTATAACCTTTTACTCAATGAGCACCAGTGATCAGTTTAAAATGATCATTTTAACTGATCAACTTTACATGTCTGCACTGAATCGTCCATAGCTTTTGACTTATAACTCAAAATGACACGAATCTAATGCCCACGGTAAGCTATTTCTATTTTCTATATTGTGACAAAATTTGAGACAAAACTAGATACGAAAAAGCATCCAAGTAATCCAATATACCCCAAACTGGGTGATGCCATGCATTATGCTTCATTTATAAGCCTTTACTCAATGAGCACCAATGATCAGTTTACAATAATTATATTAACTGGCCGATAACCTTGACATGTCCGCACTAAATCGTCCGTAAATTTTGATTTAGACCTTAGAATGACATAGTTCAATTGCCCACGTTAAGCTATCTCAATTTTCTATATTGTGATAAAATTTTAGACAGAAATAGAAACGACAAAGCGTCCAAGTAATATAATCTATCCCAAACTGCATGAATCCATGCATTATGCTTCATTTATAAGCGTTTACTCAATGAGCACCAATGATTAGTTTAAAATAATCATATTAACTGGCCGATCGACTTTAAATATCCGAACTAAATCATCCATAACGTATGATTTAGAGCTCTGAATGACACGAATCCAATGCCCATGTTAAGCTAGCTCAATTTTCTATATTTTGACAAAATTTGAGACAGATTTAGATAAAACAAAGCATCCACGTAATTCAATCTATCACAAACTGCGTGATTCTAAGCATTATTCTTCATTTATAAGCTATCAGTCAATGAGCACCAATGATCAGTTTAGAATAATCATTTTAACTGGCCGATGAAATTGACATGTCTACAGTAAATCGTCTGTAACGTTTTGGTTATAACCCACAATGACACGAATCCAATGCCCACGTTAAGCTAGTTCAATTTTCTGTAATGTGAAAACATTTTAGATGGAACTAGATACGACAAGGCATCCAAGTAATCCAATCTACCGAAAACTGCGTGATGGCAGGGATTATGCTTCATTTATAAGCGTTTACTCAATGAGCATCAATGATAAGATTAAAATAATCGTATTAACTGACCGATCAACTTGACATGTCCGTACTAAATCGTCCGTAAATTTTTATTTAGAGCTCAGAATGACACATATCCAATGCCCACGTTAAGCTAACTAAATTTTCTATATTGTGACAAAATTTGATACGGAAATAGATACGACAAAGCGTCCAGGTAATACAATCTATCCGTAACTGCGTGAATCCATGCATTATGTTTCATTTATAAGCGTTTACTCAATGAGCACCAATGATAAGTTTACAATAATCATAAAAACTGGCCGATCAACTTTACAAGTCCGCACTAAATCATCCGTAACTTTTGATTTACAGTTCAGAATGACACGTATCCAATGCCCATGTTATGATATATCAATTTTCTATATTTTGACAAAATTTGAGGCAGAAATAGATACGACAAAGCATCCAAGTAATCAAATCTATCACAAACTGCGTGATTCCATGTATTATTCTTCATTTATAACCTATTACTCAATGAGCACCAATGATCAGTTTAGAATGATAATTTCAACTTGCCGATCAACTTGACATGTCTGCCCTAAATCGTCTGTAACTTTTGGGTTATAACTCACAATGACACGAATCCAATGCCCACGTTAATCTAGTTCAATTTTCTACACTATGAAAAATTTGAGATAGAACAAGATACGACAAGGCATCCAAATAAATCAATCTATCCCAAACTCCGTGATGCCAAACATTATACTTCATTTATAAGCCTTTACCCAATGAGCAACAGAGATCAGTTTAGAATAATCATATTAACTGGCTGATCAACTTGACATGCCCGCATTTTGATTTAGAGCTCAGAATAACACGAATCCAATGCCCACGTTAAGCTAGCTCAATTTTTTATATTGTGGCAAAATTTGGGACAGAAATAGATACGACAAAACATCCAAATAATCCAATCTATCCCGAGCTGTGTGATGTCACACATTATTCTTCATTTATAAGCTTTAACTCAATGAGCTTCAATGAGTAGTTTAGAATGATCATTTTAGCTCGCGGATCAACTTTACATGTCTGCATTTAATTGTCCGTAACTTTTGATTTATAGCTCAGAATGTCACGAATCCAATGCTCCTGCTAAGCTAGATAAATTATCTATATTGTGACAAAATTTTGGATAGAACTAGATACGACAAAGCTTACATATAATCCAATCTATACCAAATTGCGTGATACCATGCATTATGCTTCTTTTATAAGCCTTTATTCAATGAGCACCAATGATCAGTTTAGAATAATCATATTAACTGGCCGATAAAATTCACATGTCCGCAGTAAATCGTCTGTAAATTTTCATTTAGAGCTCAAAATGACAAGAATCCAATGGCGCCGTTTAGCTAGCTCAATTTTCTATATTTTGATAAAATTTGAAACAGAAATAGAGATGACAAAGCGTCCAAGTAATCCAAAGTATCCAAAACGATTGATGCCATGCATTATTCTTCATTTATAAGCTTTTACTCAATGAGCACCAATGATCAATTTAAAATGATCATTTTAACCAGCCGATCAACTTCACATGTCTGCACTAAATCGTCCGTAACTTTTGAGTTATAACTCAGAATGACACGAATCCAATGCCCACATTAAGCTAGTTCAATTTTCTATATTGTGACAAAATTTGAGACAGAAATATATACGACAAAGCATCCAAGTAATACAATCTATCCCTAACTGCGTGAATCCATGCATTATGCTTCATTTATAACCGTTTACCCAATGAACACCAATGATAAGTTTAGAATAATCATAAAAACTGGGGGATCAACTTTACAAGTCCGCAATAAATCATCCGTAATTTTTGATTTAGAGTTCAGAATGACACGAATCCAATGCCCATGTTAAGCTAGATCAATTTTTTATATTTTGACGAAATTTAAGACAGAAATAGATACGACTAAGCATCCAAGTAATGAAATCTATCACAAACTGCGTGTTTCCATGTATTATTCTTCCTTTATTTACTCAACAAGCACCAATGATCAGTTTAGAATGATATTTTTAACTGGCCGATCAACTTGAGTTGTCTGCCCTAAATCGTCGGTAACTTTTGGGTTATCACTCACAATGATACGAATCCAATGCCCACGTTAATCTAGTTCAATTTTCTATACTGTGACAAAATTTGAGATAAAACTAGATACGACAAGGCGTCCAAGTAATCCATCTATCCCAAACTCCGTGATGCCAAACATTATACTTCATTTATAAGCCTTTACCCAATGATCACCAAAGATCAGTTTAGAATAATCATATTAACTGGCTGATCAACATGACATGTCCGCACTAAACTGTCCATAAATTTTGATTTAGAGCTTAGAATCACAAGAATCCAATGTCCACAATAAGCTAGCTCAATTTTCTATATTGTTGCAAAATTTGAGACAGAAATAGATACGAAAAAACATCCAAATAATCCAATCTATCCCGAACTGTGTGATGCCACGCATTACCCTTCATTTATAAGCTTTTAGTCAACGAGCTTCAATGAGTAGTTTAGAATGATCATTTTAACTCGCGGATCAACTTGACATGTCTACACTAAATCGTCCGTAACTTTTGATTTATAGCTCAGAATTTCACGTATCCAATGCTACCGCTAAGCTAGATAAATTATCTATATTTTGGCAAAATTTGGGATAGAACTAGATATGACAAAGCGTACAAATAATCCAATCTATCCTAAATTGCGTGATACCATGCATTATGCTTCATTTATAAGCGTTTACTCAATGAGCACCAATGATCAGTTTAGAATAATCATATTAACTGGCCGATAAACTTCACATGTCCGCAGTAAATCGTCTGTAAATTTTCATTTAGAGCTCAGAATGACAGGAATCCAATGGCGCCATTTATCTAGCTCAATTTTCTATATTTTGACAAAATTTAAGATAGAAATAGAGATATTACAAAGCGTCCAAGTAATCCAATCTATCCAAACGGCTTGATTCCATGCATTATTCTTCATTTATAAGCTTTTACTCAATGAGCACCAATTATCAGTTTAAAATGATCATTTTAAATGGCCGTTCAACTTCACATGTCTACACTAAATCGTCCATAACTTTTGAGTTATAACTCAGAATGACACGAATCTAATGCCCACATTAAGCTAGTGCAATTTTCTATATTGTGACAGAATTTTTGAGACCGAACTAAATACGATAAAGTGTCCAAGTAATCAAATCTATCCCAAACTGTGTGATGCCTTGCATTATGCTTCACGTATAAGGCTTTACTCAATGAGCTCCATTGGTCTGTTTAGAATAATCATATTAACTGGCCGATCAACTTGACATGTTTACACTGAATTGTCTATAACTTTGAATTATAACTCCGAATGACACGAATCCAATGCCCACATTTAGCTAACTCATTTTTCTATATTGTGACAAAATTTTAGACGGAAATAGATACGACAAAGCGTCCAAGTAATACAATCTATCCCAAACTGCGTGAATCCATGCATTGTGCTTCATTTATAAGCGTTTACTCATTGAGCACCAATGATAAGTTTAGAATAATCATATAAACTGGCCGATCAACTTGACAAGTCCACACTAAATCATCCGTAACTTTTGATTTAGAGTTCAGAATGACACGAATCCAATGCCCATGTTAAGCTAGCTCAATTTTATATATTTTGACGAAATTTAAGACAGAAATAGATACGACTAAGCATCCAAGTAATGCAATCTATCACAAACTGCGTGATTCCATGTATTATTCTTCACTTATAAGCTATTACTCAACGAGCACCAATGATCAGTTTAGAATGATATTTTTAACTGGCCGATCAAGTTGACATGTCTGCCTAAATTGTTTGTAACTTTTGGGTTATAACTCACAATGATACGAATCCAATGCCCACGTTAATCTAGTTCAAGTTTCTATATTGTGACAAAATTTGAGATAGAACTTGATACGACAAGGCATCCAAGTAATCCATCTATCCCAAACTCCGTGATGCCAAACATTATACTTCATTTATAAGCCTTTACCCAATGATCACCAAGGATCAGTTTAGAATAATCATATTAACTGTCTGATAAACAGGATATGTCCGCACTAAATTGTCCATAAATTTTTATTTAGAGATCAGAATGACATGATTCCAATGCCCATGTTAAGCTAGCAAAGTTTTCTATATTGTGGCAAAATTTGAGACTGAAATAGATACGACAAAACATCCAAATAATCCAATCTATCCCGAACTGTGTGATGTCGCGCATTATTCTTCATTTATAAGCTTTTACTCAATGAGCTTCAATGAGTAGTTTAGAATGATCATTTTAACTCGCGGATCAACTTGACATGTCTGCAATAAATCATCCGTAACTTTTGATTTATAGCTCAGAATGACACGAATCCAATGCTCCCGGTAAGCTAGATAAATTATCTGTATTGTGACAAAATTTGGGATAGAACTATATACGGCAAAGCGTACAAATAATCCAATGTATACCAAATTGCGTGATACCATGCATTATGCTTCATTTATAATCCTTTACTCAATGGCCACCAATGATCAGTTTAGAATAATCATATTAACTGGCCGATCTACTTAACATGTCCGCAGTAAATCGTACGTAAATTTTCATTCAGAGCTCCGATAGAGCTCCGAATGACAGGAATCCAATGGTGCCATTTAGCTAGCTCAATTTTCTATATTTTGACAAAATTTGAGATAGAAATAGAGATGACAAAGTATCCAAGTAATCCAATCTATCCAAACTGCTTGATGCCATGCATTATTCTTCATTTATAAGCTTTTTCTCAATGAGCACCAATGATCAGTTTAAAATGATCATTTTAACTGGCCGATCAACTTCACATGAATACACTTAATCGTCCGTAACTTTTGAGTTATAACTCAGAATGACACGAATCCAATGCCCACATTAAGCTAGTTTAATTTTCCATATCGTGACAAAATATTAGATAGGACTAGATACGATAAAGCATCCAAGCAATCCAATCTATCCCAAACTGTGTGATGCCTTGCATTATGCTTCATGTATCAGCCTTTTTTCAATGAGCTCCAATAGTCAATTTAGAATAATCATTATAACTGGCCAATCAACTTGACATGTCTACACTAAATTGTCTGTAACTTTTGAATTATACCTTAGAATTGCACGAATCCAATGCCCACGTTAAGCTAACTCATTTTTCTATATTGTGACAAAATTTGAGACAAAAATAGAGACAACAAAGCGTCCAAGTAATACAATCTATCCCTAATTGCGTGAATCCATGCATAATGTTTCATTTATAATCCTTTACTCAATGAGAACAAGTGATCAGTTTAGAATAATCATATTAACTGGCCGATAACCTTGACATGTCCGCATTAAATTGTCTGTAAATTTAGAGCTCTGAATGGCACCATTAATGCCCACATTAAGGTAGCTCATTTTTCTATATTATGACAAAATTTGAGACAGAAATAGATATGACAAAGCGTCCAAGTAATACATTCTATCCCAAACTGCGTGAATCCATGCATTATGCTTCATTTATAAGCGTTTACTCAATGAGCACCAATGATCAATTTAGAATAATCATATTAACTATCCGAACAACTTGACATGTCTGCACTAAATCATTTGTAACTTTTGATTCAGAGCTCAAAATGACACGAATCCAATGCTCATATTAATCTAGCTCATTTTTCTGTATTTTGACAAAATTTGAGGCAGAAATAGATACAACAAAGCATCCAAGTAATCCAATCTATCACATACTACGTGATTCCATGCATTATTTTTAATTTATAAGCTATAACTCAGTGAGCACCAATGATCAGTTTAGAATGATCATTTTAACTGGCCGATCAACTTGACATGTCTGCACTAAATCGTTTGTAATTTTTTGGTTATAACTCACATAGACACGAATCCAATGCCCACGTTAGGCTAGTTCAATTTTCTATACTATGAGAAAATTTGAGACAAAACTAGATACGACAAGGCGTCCAGGTAATCCAACCTATCCAAAACTGCGTGATGCAAGGCATTATGCTTCATTTGTAAGCCTTTACTCAATGAGCACCAATGATCATTTAGGAATAATTATATTAACTGATCGATCAACTTGACATGTGGAATCAAAATTGTCCATAAATTTTGTTTTAGAGCTCAGAATGACACAAATCAATTGCCCACGTTAGGCTAGCTCATTTTTCTATATTGTGACAAAATTTGAGACAGAAATAGAAACGAAAAAGCGTCTAATTAATACAATCAATCCCAAACTGCGTGAATCCATGCATTATGCTTCATTTATAAGCGTTTACTCAATGAGTACCAATGATCAGTTTATAATAATCATATTAACTAGCCGTTCAGCTTGAAAATTCCGCACTAAATCATCCTTCACTTTTGATTTAGAGTTCAGAATGACACGAATCCAATGACCATGTTAAGCTAGCTTAATTTTCTATATTTTGACGAAATTTAAGACACAAGTAGATAAGAAAAGCATCCAAGTAATCCAATCTATCACAAACTGTGTGATTTCATATATTATTCTTCATTTATAAGCTATTACTCAATGAGCACCAATGATAAGTTTAGAATGATAATTTTAATTGGCTGATCAACTTGACATGTCTGCCCTAAATCGTCACTAACTTTTGGGTTATAACTCACAATGACATGAATCCAATGCCCTCATTAATCTAGTTCAATTTTCTATACTGACGAAATTTGAGATAGAACTAGATATGACAAGGCGTCCAAGTAATCCAATCTATCCCAAACTCCATGATGCCATGCATTTTGCTTCATTTATAAGCCTTTACCCAATTAGCACCTATGATCAATTTAGAATAATCATACTTACTGGCTGACCAACTTGACATGTCCACACTAAATCATCTGTAAATTTTGATTTAGAGCTCTGAATGACACAAATCCAATGCCCACGTTAAGCTAGTTCAATTTTATATATTGTGACAAAATTTCAGACAGAGCTAGATACGATAAAGCGTCCAAGTAATCCAATCTATCCCACACTGTGCGAAGCCTTGAATTATGCTTCATTTATAAGCCTTTACTCAATGAGATCCGATGGTCAGTTTAGAATAATCATATTAGCTGGCCGGTCAACTTGACATGTCTACACTAAATCGTCTGTAAGTTTTGAGTTATAACTCACAAGGACACGAGTCCAATGCCCTACTAAGCAAGATAAATTATCTATATTGTGATAAAATTTGGGATAGAACTAGATACGACAAATCGTACAAGTAATCCAATCAATCCCAAATTGCGTGATGCCATGCATTATGCTTCATTAATAAGTGTTTACTCAATGACCACCAATGATCAGTTTAGAATAATCATATTAACTGGCCGATCAATTTCACATGTCTGTATTAAATCGTCCGTAAATTTTGATTTAGAGCTCAGAATGACAGGAATCCAATGGCTCCGTTTAGCTCAGGACAACACGATTCAGTGCCCACATTAAGCTAGTTCAATTTTTATATTGTGACAAAATTCGAGATAGAGCTAAATACGATATAGCGTCCAAGTAATCCAATCAATCCCTAATGTGTGAAACCTTGCATTATGCTTCATTTATAAGCCTTTACTCAATGAGCCCCAATAGTCAGTTTAGAATAATCATATTAACTGGTCGATCAACTTGACATGTACGCACTAAATCGTCCATAAATTTTGATTTAGAGCTCAGAATGATACGAATCCAATGCCCACGTTAAGCTAGCTCATTTTTCTATATTGTGGCAAAATTTGAGGCAACAATAGATACAACAAAGAGTCCAAGTAATACAATCTATCCCAAACTGCGTGAATCTATGCATAATGTTTCATTTATAAATCTGTACTCAATGAGCACCAATTATCAGTATAGAATAATCATATTAACTAGCCGATCAACTTGACATGTCCGCACTAAATCATCTGTAACTCTTGATTTATAGCTCAAAATGACACGAATCCAATACCCACGTTAAGCTAGCCCAATTTTCTATATATTGAAAAAATGTGAGACAGAAATAGAGATGACAAAGCATCCAAGTAATCCAATCTATCCAAACAGCTTGAGGCAATACATTATTATTCATTTATAAGCTTTTACTCAATGAGCACCAATAATCAGCTTGGAATGATCATATTAACTTGCTAATCAACTTGACATGTTTGAAATAAATCGTCCGTAACTTTTGATTTATAGCTCAGAATGACACGAATCCAATGCCCACGTTAAGCTAGTTCAATTTTCTATATTGTGACAAAATTTGAGATAGATCTAGATATGACAAAGAGTTCATGTAATCCAATCTATCCCAAACTGCGTGATGCAATGCATTATGCTTCATTTATAAGCCTTTACTCAATGAGCACAAATGATCAGTTTGGAATAATCATATTAACTGGCCGATCAACTTGATATGTCCACACTAAATCGTTAGTAACTTTTGATTTAGAGCTCAAAATGACACTAATCCAATGCCCATGTTAAGCTAGGTCAATTTTCTATATTTTGAAAAAATTTGAGACAAAAATAGATACGACAAATCATCCAAGTAATCCAATATACCCCAAACTACGTTATTCCATGAATTATTATTTATTTATATGCTTTTATTCAATGAGCACCAATGATCATTTTAGAATTATCATTCTAGCTGGCCGATCAACTTGACATGTCTACACTAAATCGTCCGTTACATTTGAGTTATAACTCAGAATGACATGAATCCAATGCCCACGTTAAGCTAGTTCAATTTTTTATATTATAATAAAATTTGAGACAGAACTAGATACGACAAAGGGTCCAAGTAATCCAATCTATCCCAAACTGCGTGATATCATGCATTATTCTTCATTAATAATACATAAGGACCGATGATCAGTTTAGAATAATCATATTAACTGGCTAATCAACTTGACATGTCTACAGTAAATCAGCTGTAACATTTGAGTTGTAACTCCAAATGACACGAATCCAATGCCAACATTAAGATAGTTCAATATTCTATATTGTGACAAAATTTGAGACAGAACTAGATACGACAAAGCATACAAGTAATCCAATCTATCCCAAACTGCGTGATTCAATGCATTAAGCTTCATTTATAAGCCTTTACTCAATGAGCACAAATTATCAATTTGTAATAATCATATTAGCTGGACGATCAACTTCACATGTGTACACTAAATTGTTAGTAACTTTTGATTTAGAGCTCAAAATGACACTAATCCAATGCCCATGTTAAGCTAGGTCAATTTTCTATATTTTGAAAAAATTTGAGACAAAAAGAGATACGACAAAGCATCCAAGTAATCCAGTATATCCCAAACTACGTTATACCATGAATTATTATTTATTTATAAGCTTTTATTCAATGTGCATCATTGATCATTTTAGAATGATCATTTTATCTGGCCGATCAACTTGACATGTCTACACTAAATCGTTCGTAACATTTGAGTTATAACTCAGAATGACATGAATCCAATGCCCACATTAAGCTAATTCAATTTTCTATATTATGATAAAATTTGAGACAGAACTAGATGCGACAAAGGTTCCAAGTAATCCAATATATCCCAAACTGGGTGATGCCATGCATTATTCTTTATTAAGAAGTCTTTACTCAGTGAGGACCGATGATCAGTTTAGAATAATCATATTAGCTGGCCGATCAACTTGACATGTCCGCACTAAATCGTACATAACATTTGATTTAGAGCTCAGAATGACACAAATCAATGCCCAGGTTAAGCTAGCTCAATTTTCTATGTTTAAAAAAATTTGAGACAGAAATAGATACAAAAAAGCGCCCAAGTAATCCAATATATCTCAAACTGTGTGATGCCATGCAATTTGCTTCATTTATAAGCCTTTACTCAATGTGCACCAATGACCAGTTTAGAATGTTCATTTTATTTGGCCGATAAACTTGATATCTCCGCACTAAATTGTCAGTAAATATTTTATTTATAGCATAGAATGACACGAATCCAATGCCCATGTTAAGATAGCTCAATTTTCTATATTATGATAAAATTTAAGACTAACATTGTTTTGACAAATCCTCCAAGTAATAAAATCAATCTAAAACAACGTAATGTCATGCACTATGCTTCATTTATAAGTCTTTACTCAATGAGCACCACTGATCAGTTAAGAATGATCATTTTAACTGGTCGATCATCTTGACATGTATTCACTTAATCGTTAGAAACTTTTGATTTATAGATCAGAATGACGCCAATCCAATGTCCACGTTAAGCTAGCTCAATTTTCTATATTGAGAAAAACTTTACGGCAGTAATTGATACGACAAAGTGTCCAAGTAATCCAATCTATCCCAAACAGCATGATGCCATGCATTATGCTTCATTTATAAGCCATACTCAATGAGCACCAATGATCAGTTTAGAATGATCATTTTAACTGGCCGATCAACTTGACATGTCTGCACTAAAATCGTCCGTAACTTTTGATTTATTGCTCATAATGACACGAATCGAATGCCCACGTTAAGCTAGTTCAAATTTCTTTATTGAGATAAAATTTGAGACAAAAATAGATACGACAAAGCGTCCAAGTAATCCAATCTATCCAAAACTGCGTGATGTCATACATTATGCTTCTTTTATAATCTTTTACTCAATGAGCACCAATGATCAGTATATAATGATCATATTAACGGCTGATCAACTTGACATGTCCCCACTAAATCGTCTGTGACTTTTAATTTAGAGCTCAGAATAACACGACTCCAATGCTCAAGTTAAGCTAGCTCAGTTTATTATATTGTGACAAAATTTGATACAGAAATGGAGAGGACAAAGCGTCCAAGTAATCCAATCTATCCCAAACTGTGTGATGCTATGCATTATGCTTCATTTATAAGCTTTCACTCATTAAGCACCAATGATCAGTTTTGAATGCTAATTTTAACTGGGCAACCAACTTGACATGTACGCACTAAATCGTCCGTAAGTTTTGATTTATAGCTCATAATGACACCAATCCAATGCCCACGTTAAACTCGTTCAAATTTCTATATTGAGACAAAATTTGAGACAGAAATAGATACGACAAAGCGTCTAAGTAATCCAATCTATCCAAAACTGCGTGATGTCATGCATTATGCTTCATTTATAAGCTTTTACTCAATGATCACCAATGATCAGGTTAGAATGATCATATTAACTGGCCGATCAACTTGTAATGTCTGCAATAAATCATCCGTAACTTTTAATTTAGAGCACAGAATAACACGAATCCAATGCCCACGTTAAGCTAGCTCAGTTAATTATATTGTGACAAAATTTGAGACAAAAAATGGAGACGATAAAGTGTCCATGTAATCCAATCTATCCCAAACTGCATTATGCCATGCATTATGCTTCATTTATAAACTTTTACTCAATAAGCACCAATGATCAGTTTTGGATGATAATTTTAACTGGCCAATAAACTTGACATGTCCGCAATAAATCGTGGCTAACTTTTGAGTCAGAGCTCAAAATGACACAAATCAAATGCCCACGTTAAGCTAGCTCAATTTTCTATATTGTGATAAAATTTAAGACTAAAATTGCTTAAACAAGTCCTACAAGTAATCAAATCTATTTAAAAATGCGTGTTGTCATGCATTATGCTTCATTTACAAGCCTTTACGCAATGGGCACCAACGATCATTTTAACTTGCCGATCCACTTGACATGTCTGCACTAAATCGTCTTTAACTTTTGATTTATAGCTCATAATGACAGGAATTCAATTCCCATGTAAAGCTAGCTCAATTTTCTATATTTTGAAAAAAAATTAAGATAGAAATAGATAAGAAAAAGTGTCCAAGTAATCCAATCTATCACAAACTGCGTAATGCCATGCTTTATGCTTCATTTATAAGCATTTACTTAATGTGCACCAATGATCAGTTTAGAATGATCACTTTAAGTGGCGGATCAACTTGAAATTTCCGCACTAAATCGTCCGTAACTTTTGATTTAGAGCTCATAATGACATGAACCCAATGCCCAGGTTAAGCTAGCTCAATTTTCTATGTTTTGACAAAATTTGAGACTGAAATAGATACGGCAAAGCGTCCAAGTAATCCAATATATCCCAAACTGTGTGATGCCCTGCATTTTGGTTCATTTATAAGCCTTTACTCAATGAGTACCGATGATTAGTTTGGAATGATCATTTTATTTGGCCGATCAACTTGAGATGTCCGCACTAAATCGTTTGTAACTTGTTTATTTATAGCTCAAAATGACACGAATCCAATGCCCATGTTAAGGTAGCTCAATTTTCTATATTGTGATAAAATATAAGACTAACATTGCTTCGACAAATCCTCCAAGTAATAAAATCAATCCAAAACAACGTAATGTCATGCACTATGCTTCATTTATAAGTCTTTACTCAATGAGCATCACTGATCAGTTAAGAATGATCACTTTAACTCGTCGATCAACATGACGCGAATCCAATGTCCACGTTAAGCTAGCTCAATTTTCTATATTGAGAAAAAAATCTGAGACCGTAATAGACACGACAAAGTGTCCAAGCAATCCAACCTATCCCAAACAGCGTGATGCTATGCATTATGCTTCATTTATAAGCTTTTACTTTATGAGCACCAATGACCAGTTTAGAATGATCATTTTAATTGGCCGACTAACTTGACATGTCTGCACTAAATCTTCCGTAAGTTTCGATTTAGAGCTCAGAATTAAATGAATCCAATGGTCACGTTAAACTAGTTCAATTTTCTATATTGAGACAAAATTTGAGACACAAATAGATATGAAAAAGAGTCCAAGTAATCCAATCTATCTAAAACTGCGTTATGTTATGCATTATGCTTCATTTATAAGAATTTACTCAATGAGCACTAATTTAGAATGATCAAATTAACCGGCCAATAGTCTTGACATGTCCGCACTAAATCATATGTAACTTTTGATTTCGAGCTTAGAATGACTGGAATCCAACGCCTATGTTAAGTTTGATCAATTTTTTATATTGTGAAAAATTTTGAGATAGAAATAGATACGATAAAGCGTCCAAGTAATTCAATCAATCCCAAACTGCGTGATGTCATGCATTATTCTTGATTTACAAGCTTTTATTACTCAATGAGCCCCAATTATCAGTTTAGAATGATCATTTAACATGACATGTCTGCACTAAATCGTCTTTAACTTTTGATTTATAACTCAGAATAACACGAATCCAATGCCCACGTTAAGCTAATTCAATTTTATAAGTTATGACAAAATTTTAGACAGAACTAGATACGATAAACCGTCTAAGAAATCCAATCTATCCCGAAATGCGTAATGCCATGGATTATGCTTCATTTATAAGCCTTTACTCAATGAGCACAAATGATCAGTTTATAAGCCTTTACTCAATGAGCACAAATGATCAGTTTAGAATAATCATATTAACTAGCCAATCATCTTGACATGTCGTCACTAAATCGTCTGTTAATTTTTATTTAGAGCTCAAAATGACACGAATCCAATGCCCACATTAATGTAGCTCAATTTTCTGTGTTTTGACAAAATTTGAGACGGAAATAGAGATGAGAAAGCGTCCAAGTAATCCAATCTAAACTGGTTGATGCCATGCTCTATGATTCATTTGTAAGTCTTTACATAATAAGCACCAATGATCAGTTTAGAATGATCACTTTAGCTGGCCGATCAACTTGACCAGTCCACACTAAATCCTCCGTAACTTTTGATTTAGAGCTCAAAATGAGATAAATTAGATGCCCACGTTAAGATACCTAAAGTTTCTATTAAGACATAACTACATACGATAAAGTGTCCAAGTAATCCAATCTATCACAAATTGCCTGATGCCATGCTTTATGCTTCATTTATAAGCATTACTTAATGTGCACCAATGCTCAATTTAGAATGATCACTTTAACTGGCTGATCAACTTAACATTTCCGCACTAAATCTTCCATAACTTTTGATTTAGAGCTCATAATGACAAGAATCCAATGCCCACGTTAAACTAGCTCAATTTTCTATATTTTGACGAAATTTGTGTTAGAAATAGAGATGACAAAGTGTCCAAGTAATCCAATCTATCCCAAACTGCGTGATGCCATGCTTTATGCTTCATTTATAAGCTCTTACTCAATAATCACCAATGATCAGTTTAGAATAATCAGTTTTGCATTATCATTTTAACTGGCCGATCAACTTGACATGTCTGCACTATATCGTCCGTACCTTTTGATTTAGAGCTCAAAATGACACGAATCCAATACTCACGTTAAGCTAGCTCAATTTTCTATATTTTGACAAAATTTCAGACAGAATTAGATACGACAAAGCATCCAAGTAATCCAATCTATCTCAAACTGCATGATGCCATGTATTATGCTTCATTTATAAACCTTTATGCAATGAGCACCAATGATCAGTTTAGAATTATCATTTTAACAGGCCGATCAACTTGACATGTTTACACTAAATCGTGTGTAACTCTGGATTTAGAGCTCGGAACGACACGAACCCAATGGCCACGTTAAGGTAGCTCAATTTTCTATATTGTTACAAAATTTGAGACTTAAAAAGATACGAAAAAGCATCCAAGTAATCAAATCTATCCAAAACTGTGTGATGTCATTCATTATGCTTCATTTATAAGCCTTTACTCAATGAGCACTAATGATCAGTTTAAAATGATCAATTTAACAGGCCGATAAACTAAACATAACGGCACTAAATCATCCGTAAATTTGATTTATAACTTATAATGATACAAATCCAATGCTTACGTTACGCTATTCAATTTTCTATATTGTGACAAAATTTAAGAGAGAAATAGATAAGAAAAAGCGTCCAAGTAATCCAATCTATCCCAAACTGCGAGATGCCATGCATTCCTTTACTCAATGAGCACAAATGATCAGTTTAGAGTGATCATTTTAACTGGACGATAAACTACATGTATGCACTAAATCTTCTGTAACTTTTGATTTATACCATAGAATGACATGAATCCAATCCCCACGTTAAACTAGTTCAATTTTTTATATTGTGACAAAATTTGAGAAATAAATAGATACGACAAAGGGTCCAAGTAATTCAATCTATCCTAAACTGCGTGATGCCATGCATCATTCTTTATTTATAAGCTTTTACTCAATGAGCACCAATGATCAGTTTAGAATGCTCATTTTAAATGGCCGATCAACTTGACATGGCTGCACTAACTCGTCCGTAACTTGTGATTTAAAGTTCAGAAACACACGAATCCAATGCCCACGTTTAGCTAGCTAAATTTTCTATAGTGTAACAAAATTTTAGGCAGAAATCGATACGACAAAGCATCCAAGAATCCAATCTATCCATAGCTATGTGATGCTATTGTGCTTCATTTCTAATCCTTTACTTAATGAGCACCAATGATTAGAATAGAATGATCACTTTAACTGGCAGATAAACTTGACATGTCCGCACTAAATCGTCTGTAACTTTTTATTAGGAGCTCAGAATGACACGAATCCATTGCCCACGTTAAGCTAGTTCAATTTTCTATATTATGACAAAATTTGAGACAGAACTAGATACGACAAAGCGTCCAAGTAATCCAATCTATCCCGAACTATGTGATGCCACACATTATTCTTCGTTTATAAGCTTTTACTCAATGAGCTTCAATGAGTAGTTTAGAATGATCATTTTAACTGGCCGATCAACTTGACATGGCTACACTAAATGATCCGTAAATTTTGATTTAGAGGTCAGAAACATAGGAATCCAGTGCCCACGTTAAGCTAGCTAAATTTTCTATAGTGTAACAAAATTTGAGACCAAAATAGATAAGATAAAGCGTCCAAGTAATCCAATCTATCCATAACTATGTGATGCCATGTATTATGCTTCATTTCTAAGCCTTTACTCAATGAGCACCAATGATCAGTTTAAAATGATCACTTTAACTGGCTGATCAACTTGACATGTCCGCACTAAATCTTCCGTAACTTTTGATTTGGAGTTCTAAATGACATGAATCCAATGCCCACGTTAAGCTAGATATATTTTATATATTGTGACAAAATTTGAGACAGATCTAGATACGAAAAAGCGTTCAAGAAGTCAAATCTACACCAAACTGCAAGATGCCACACATTTCTTTACTCAATGAGCACCAATGATCAGTTTAGAGTGATAATTTTAACTTGTCGATCAACTTGACATGTCTGCACTAAATCATCTGTAACTTTTTATTTATAGCTTAGAATGACATGAATTCAATTCTCGCGTTAAACTAGATGCGTCAAAGCGTCCAAGTTTTCCAATCTATCCCAAACTAAGTGATGCCATGCATTATACTTCATTTATAAGCCTTCACTAAATTAGCACTAATGATCAGTTTAGAATAATCATAATAACTGGCCGATCAACTTGACATGTCCGCACTAAATCGTCTGTAATTTTTGATATATAGCTCAAAATGACATGAATCCAATGCCCACGTTAAGCTAGCTCAATTTTCTATATTAAGAAAAAACAGAGACAAAAAAGATACAAAAAATCATCCAAGTAATCCAAACTATCCCAAATTGCGTGATGCCATGCATTATGCTTCATTGATAAACCTTTACTCAATGAGCACCAATGATAAGTGTATAATGATCATTTTAAATGGCCGATCAACTTGACATGGCTACACTAAATCGTCTGTCACTTTTGATTTATAGCTCAGAATGACACGAATCCAATACCCATGTTAAGCTAGTTCAATTTTCTATATTGTGACAAAATTTGAGGCATAACTAGCTATGAAAAAGCTTCCAAGTAATCCAATCGATCCTAAACCATGTAATTCCATAGGTTATGCTTTATTTATAAGCGTTTACTAAATGAGCACCAATGATCAGTTTAGAATGATCATTTTAACTGGCTGATCAACTTGACATGTACGCACTAAATCGTCCATGACTTTTGATTTAGAGTTGAGAAACACACAAATCCAATGCACACATTAAGCTAGCTCAATTTTCTTTATTGTAACAAAATTTGACACAGAACTAGATACAACAAAGCGTCTAAGTAATCCAATCTATCCCAGACCGCGTTATGTCATGCATTATCCTTCCTTTAGTAGCCTATACTCAATGAGTAACAGTGGTAAGTTTTGAATAATAATATTGACAGGCCAATCCACTTGACATGTCCGCACTAAATCGTACGTAAATTTTGATTTTGAGCTGAGGATAACACAAATCCAATGCCCACGTTAGGCTAGCTCAAATTTCAATTTTGTGACCAAATTTGAGGCAGAAATAGATACGACAAAGCGTCCAAGTATTCCAATCTATCCTGAACTGAGTGATGCTATGTATTATGCTTCATTTATAAGCCTTTACTCAATGAGCACCAATGATCAGTTTAGAATGATCACTTTTACTGGCTGATCAACTTGACATGGTTGCAATAAATTGTCTGTAACTTTGTTTTATAGCTCAGAATGACTGGAATCCAGTGCCCACGTTAAGCTAGTTCAATTTTCTATATTTTGACAAAATTTGAGACAGAGCTAGATACGACGAAGCGTCCAAGTAATCCAATCTATCTCAAACCACGTGATGTCATGCAGTATGCTTCATTTATAAGCTTTTACACAATGCGTACCAATGATCAGTTTAGAATAATCATATTAACTGGCTGATCCACTTGACATGTCCGTACTAATCTTTCGTATATTTTGATTTAGAGCTCAGAATGAAATGAATCCAATGCCCACGTTAATCTAGCTCAAATTTCTATATTTTGACAAAATTTGAGACAGAACTAGATACAGAAAAGTGTCCAAGTAATCCAACCTATTCCAAACCGTATGATGCCACACATTATCCTTCATTTAT
This sequence comes from Pugionium cornutum, assembly GCA_018901935.1. Lineage (NCBI taxonomy): Eukaryota > Viridiplantae > Streptophyta > Magnoliopsida > Brassicales > Brassicaceae > Pugionium > Pugionium cornutum. Next base: position 29,365,065 of record CM032163.1, read on the forward strand.
AAGCCTTTACTCAATGAGTAGTAATGATCAGTTTTGAATAATTATATTAACTGGTCGATACACTTGACATGTACGCACTAAATCGTCCGTAAATTTTTATTTAGAACTCAGAATGACACGAATCCAATGCCCACGTTAAGCTAGCTCAATTTTCTATATTGTAACAAAATTTGAGATAACAATAGATAAGACAAAGCGTCCAAGTAATTCAATCTATCCAAAACTGTGTGATGTCATGCATTATGCTTCAATTATAAACCTTTACTCCATGAGCACCAATGATCAGTTTAGAATAATCATATTTCTGGCTGATCAACTTAACATGTTCGCAGAAATTCCTTAGTAACTTTTGCTTTTGAGCTCAAACTGACAAGAATCCATTGCCCACGTTAAGCTAGCTCAATTTTCTATATTTTGACAAAATTTGAGACAGAAAATAGAGACCACAAATTGTTTAAGTAATCGAATCTATCCAAACTGCTTGATCCCATGCTTTATTCTTCATTTATAAGCTTTACTCAATGAGCACAAAACTGATTATTTTAACTGGCCGATCAACTTGATATCGCCGCACTAAATCTTCTGTAACTTTGTTTTGTAGCTCAGAATGACCCGAATCCAATGCCCATGTTGATCGGCCATGCATTATGCTTCGTTTATAACCTTTTGCACAATGCGTTGCAATGATCAGTTTAGAATAATCATATTATCTGGCCGATCCACTTGACATGTCCGCACTAAATCGTCCATAAAATTTTGATTTAGAGCTCAGATTGACACGAATCCCGTGCCCACGTTATGCTAGATCAGTTTTCTATATTGGGACAAAATTTGAGAAATAAATAGATACGACACAGCGTCCAAGTAATCCAGTACATCCCAAATTGCGTGATGTCATGCATTATTCTTCATTTATAAGCATTTACTTAATGAGCACTAATGATCAGTTTAGAATGAAAACTTAACTGGCCGATCGACTTGACATTTCCACACTAAATCGTCCGTAACTTTTAATTTAGTGCTCACAATGACACGAATCCAATACCCACATTAAGCTTGCTCAAATTTCTATATTTTGACAATATTTGAGACCGAAATAGAGACGACAAGGCGTCCAAGTAATCCAATCTATCCCAAACTGCGTGATGCCATGCTTTACGCTTCATTTATAAGCCTTTACTTAATGAGCACAAGTGATAAATTTAGAATGATCACTTTAACTGGCCGATAACCTTGACATTTACGCACTAAATCGTCAATAACTTTTGATTTAGAGCTCAGAAACACACGAATCCAGTGCGCACGTTAAGCTAGCTCAATTTTCTATATTGTAACAAAATTTGAGGCAGAACTAGATACGATAAGGCGTCCTAGTAATCCAATCTATCCCAAACCACGTGATGCCATGCATTATGATTCACTTATAAGCCTTTACACAATGCGTACCAATGATCAGTTTAGAATAATCATATTAACTGGTCGATCCATTTGACATGTCCGCACTAAATCGTCCGTAAATTTTGATTTAGAGCTCAGAATAACACGAATCAAATGCCTATGTTAATTTAGCTTAAATTTCTATATTTTGATAAAATTTAAGACACAACCAGATACAGTAAAGCCTCCAAGTAATCCAACCTATCGCAAACCACATGATACCATGCATTATCCTTCGTTTATAAGCTTTTACTCAATGAGTACCAATGATCTGTTTTGAATAATCATACTAACTGGCCGATCCACTTGACATATCCGCACCAAATCGTCCTTAAATTTTGATTTAGAGCTCTGAATGACATGAATCCAATGCACACGTTAAGCTAGCTCAATTTTCAATATTGTGACTAAATTTGAGGCCGAAATAGATACGACAAAGCGTCCAAGTAATCCAATCTATCCTGAACTGCGTGATGCTATGCATTATGCTTCATTTATATGCCTTTACTCAATGAGCACCAATGATCAGTTTAGAATGATTATTTTAACTGGCCGATCAACTTGACATTTCCACACTAAAACGTCCGTAACTTCTGATTTAGAGCTCAGAAACACACGAATCCAATGCCCACGTTAAGCTAGCTCAATTTGTTTATAGTGTAACAAAATTTGAGACTGAAATAGATACAAGAAAGCGTCCAAGTAATCCAATCTATCCCTAACTATGTGATGTCATGCATTTTGCTTCATTTATAAGCCTTTACTCAATTAGCACCTATGATCAGTTTAGAATAATCACTTTAACTGTCCGATCAACTTCACATGTCCGCACTAAATCTTTTGTAACTTTTGATTTAGAGCTCAGAATGACACGAATCCAATCTCTAAGTTAAGCTAACTCAATTTTCTATATTGTGACAAAATTGGATACATAAATAGATACGAGAAAGCATCCTAGTAATCCAGTGCATCCCAAAGTTTGTGATGCCATGCATTATTCTTCATTTATAAGCCTTTACTCAATGCGCAACTATGATCAGTTTAGAATGATCACCAATGGTCAGTTTAGAATGATCACTTTAACTGGCCGATCAACTTGAGATGTCCGCACTAAAATGTCTGTAACATTTAATTTAGAGCTGAGAAACACACGAATCCAATGCCCACGTTAAGCTAGCTAAATTTATTATGGTGTGACAAAATTTGAAATAGAACTAGATACGACAAAGCATCAAAATATTCCAATCTATCCCAAACTGCGTGATGCCATGCATTATGCTTCATTTATAAGCCTTTACTCAATGCGCAACTATGATCAGTTTAGAATGATCACTTTAACTGTCCGATCAACTTCACATGTCCGCACTAAATCTTCTATAACTCTTGATTTAGAGCTCAGAATGACACGAATCCAATGCCCACGTTAAGCTAGCTCAATTTTGTAGATTGTGACAAAATTTGATACATAAATAGATACGACAAAGAGTTTAAGTAATCCAATCCATCCCAAAATGCGTGATACCATGTACTATTCTTCATTTTTAAGCTTTTACTCAATGAGCACCAATGATCAGTTTAGAATGATCATGTTAACTGGCTTATCAACTTGACATGTCTGCAATAAATCGTCCATAACTTTTGATTTATAGCTCAGAATGACACGAATCCCATTCCCACATTAAGCTGGTTCAATTTTCAATAGTGTGGCAAAATTTGATTCAAAACTAGATACGGTAAAGCATCCAAGTAATCCAATATATCCCAAACTGCGTGATGCCATGAATTATGCTTCCTTTATAAGCCTTTATTCAATGAGAACCAATGATCAGACTAGAATGATTATTTTAACTTGCCAATCAACTTTTGATTTAGTGCTCAGAGTGACACGAATCCAATATCCACGCTAAGGTAGTTTAATTTTCTATATTTTGATAAAATTTGGGACAAAAATATAAATGACAAAGCATCCAAATAATCCAATCTATCCAAACTACTTGCTGTCATGCTTTATGCTTCATTTATAAGCTTTTACTTAATGAGTACCATAGATCTTCTTAGAATGATCACAATAACTAGCCACTCAACTTGACATGTCCACACCAAATAGTGCATAACTTTTGATTTAGAGCTTAGAATGACACGAATCCAATGCCCAAATTAAGCTAGCTCAATTTTCTATAATTTGTCAAAATTGAGACAAAAATAGAGACGACAAAGTGTCCAAGTAATCCAATCTATACAAACTACTTGATGTCATGCTTTATGATTCATTTATAAGCCTTTATTTAATGAGCACCAATAATCTGTTTAGAATGATTACTTTAACTGGCTACTCAACTTGACATGTCCACACTAAATTCTCCGTAACTTTTGATTTAGAGCTACGAATGACACGAATCCAATGGCCATGTTAAGACAGCTCAATTTTCTGTATTTTAACAAAATTTGAGACAAAAATAGATACGTGAAAGCGTCTAAGTAGTCCAATCTATCCAAAACTGTGTGATGCCAAGTATTATGCTTCATTTATAAGCCATTACTCAATGGGAAACTATGAGCAGTTTAGAATAATCACTTTAACTGTCCAGTCAACTTGACATGTCCCCGCACTAAATCTTACATAACTTTTGATTAAGAGCTCAGAATGACACGAATCCAGTGCTCACGTTAAGTTAGCTCAATTTTCTATATTGTGACAAAATTTGAGACATAAATAGATACGAAAAAGCGTCAAAGTAATCCACTGCATCCCAAACTGGGTGATGCCATGCGTTATTCTTCATTTATAAGCCTTTACTTAATGAGCACCAATTATCAGTGTTGAATGATCATTTTAACTGGCCGATCAACTTGAGATGTTTGCACTAAATCGTCGATAACTTTTGATTTATAGCTAAGAATGACACGAATCCAATGATCACATTAATCTAGTTCAGTTTTCTATATTGTGACAAAATTTGAGACAAAACTAGATACGATAAAACCTCCAAGTAATCTAATCTGTCCCACACTGCATGATGCCATGCATTATGCTTAATTTAAAAGGTTTTACTCAATGAGCACCAATGATCAGTTTATAATAATCATATTAATTGACAGCTCAGAATGACACGAATCCAATGCTCACGTTAAGCTTGCTCAATTTTCTATATTGTTACAAAATTTGAGATATAATTATATACGACAAACTACTTGATGTCATGCTTTATGCTTCATTTATAAGCCATTACTTAATGACGACCAATGATCTGTTTAGAATTATCGCTTTAACTGCCCACTCAACTTGACATGTCCGCACTAAATTGTCCGTAACTTTTTATTAGGAGCTCAGAAACACACGAATCTAATGCACACATTAAGCTAGCTCAATTTTCTATAGTGTAGCAAAATTTGAGATTGAAATAGACACAACAAAGCGTCCAAGTCATCCAATCTATCCATAACTGTGTGATGACATGCATTATGCTTCATTTATAAGCCTTTACTCAATGAGCACCAATGATCAGTTTAGAATGATCACTATAACTGGACGATAAACTTGACATGTCCACACTAAATCATCCTTAACTTTTGATTTAGAGCTCTGAATGACACGAATCCAATGTCTATGTTAAGCTAGCTAAAGTTTCTATGTTTTGACAAAATTTGATACAAAAATAGAGATGACTAAGCGTCCAAGTAATCCAATCTATCCAAACTTCTTGCTGCCATTCTCTATGCTTCATTTATAAGCCTTTACTTAATGTGTACAAATAATCTATTTAGAATCATCACTTTAACTGGCCACTCAACTTTACATGTCCACACTAAAAATTGTACGTAACTTTTGATTTAAAATTCAGAATGATATGAATCCAATGACCACGTTAAGCTAGCTCAATTTTCTATATTTTGAAAAACATTTGAGATATAAATATATACGGAAAAGCGTCCAAGTAGTTAGATCTATCCAAAATTTTATGATCCCAAGCATTAGGCTTCATTTATAAGGCTTTACTCAATGAGAACCAATGATCAGTTTAGAATAATCACTTTAACTGGCCGATAAACTTGACATGTCCACAATAAATCGTTCGTAACTTTTGATTTAGAGCTTAGAATGACACGAATCCAATGCCCACGTTAAGCTAGCTCAATTTTCTCTATTGTAACAAAATTTGTAACAGAAATAGATACGAAAAGGGGCCAAGTAATCCACTCCATCCCAAACTGTGTGATACCATGCATTATTCTTCATTTATAAGCTTTTACTCAACAAGCACCAACGATCAATTTAGACTGATCAATTTAACTGGTCGATAAACTTGACATGTCTGAACTAAATCCTCCATAACTTTTGATTTATAACACAGAATGACACGAATCCAATGCCCACATTAAGCAAATTCAATTTTCTATATTGTGACAAAAATTTGAAACAAAACTAGATATGAAAAAGCGTCCAAGTAATCATATATAAAACCAAACTGCGTGATGCCATGCATTATGTTTCATTTATAATCCTTTACTCAATGAGCACCAATGATCAGTTTAGAATGACCACTTTAACTGGCCATTCAACTTGACACCTCCACACTAAATCCTCCATAACTTTTGATTTAGAACTCAGAATGACACAAATCCAATGCCCACGTTAAGCTACCTATATTTTCTATATTTTGACAAAATTTGAGGCAGAAATAGAGACGACAAATCGTTCAAGTGTACCAATCTATCCAAAACTGTGCAGTGCCATACATTATCCTTCATTTATTAGCCTTTACTCAATGAAAAACAATGATCAGTTAAGAAAGATCACTTTAACTAACCGATCAACTTGACATGTCCGTAACTTTTGTTTTATAGCTCAGAATGACACGAATCCAATGCCCATGATAAACTAGCTCAATTTTCTATATTGTGACAAAATTTGAGACAGAAATAGATACGATAAAGCGTTCATATACTCCAAGCAATCCCAAACTGCGTGATGCCAAACATTATTTTTCATTTATAAGCTTTTACTCAATAAGCACCCATGATCAGTTTAGAATGATCATTTTAACTGACCGATCAACTTGACATGTTTGCACTAAATCGTCCATAAGTTTTGATTTATAGTTCAGAATGACACGAATCCAATGCCCACATGAAGCTAGTTGAATTTTCTATATTGTGACAAAATTTGAGACAAAACTAGATATGACAAAACGTCTAAGTTACCCAACCAGTCCCAAACTGCGTGATGGCATGCGTTATGCTTCATTTAAAAGCCTTTACTTAATGAGCACTAATGACCAGTTTAGAATAATCATATTAACTGACCGATCAACTTGACATGTCCACACTAATTCGTCCGTAACTTTTGATTTAGAGCTCCGAATGACATGAATCATATGCTTACATTAAGCTAGCTCAATTTTCTATATTGTGACAAAATTTGAGACCAAAATAGATACGAGAAAACGTCCAAGTAATCCAGTCCATCCCAAACTTCGTGATGCCATGCGTTATTCTTCATTTATAAGCTTTTAGTCAATGAGCACCAACAACAAGTTCAGAGCGATCATTTTAACTAGTCAATCAACTTGACATGTGTGCACTAAATCATCAATAACTTTTCATTTATACCTCAGAATGACACGAATCCAATGCCCACATTAAGCTAGATCAATTTTCTATATTGTGACAAAATTTGAGACAGAACTAGATATGACAAATCGTCCAAGTAATTCAATCTATCTCAAACTTTGTGATGCCATGTATTATGCTTCATTTATAAACCTTTACTATATGGCCACCAATGATCAGTTTAGAATGACCACTCTAACTGGCCAATCAACTTGACACGTTCGCACTAAATCCTCCGTAACTTTTGAGTTAGAGCTCAGAATGACACGAATTCAATGCTCACATTAAGCTAGCTCAATTTTTTATATTTTGACAAAATTTGAGATAGAAATAGATACGAAAAAGTGTCCAAATAATCCAATCCATACCAAACTGCGTGATGCCATGCATTATTTTTCATTTATAAGCATTTACTCAGTGAGCACCTATGATCAATTTAGATTGATCATTTTAACTAGTCGATCAACTTGACATGTTTGCACTAAATTGTCCATTACTTTTGATTATAGCTCAGAATGATATGAATCCAATGCCCACATTAAGCTATTTCAATTTTCTATAATCTGACAAAATTTGAAACAGAACTAGATAAGAAAAAGCAACCTAGTAATCCAATCTATCCCAAACTGCGTGATGCATTATGCTTCATTTATAAGCCTTTACTCTGTGACCAACAATGATCAGTTTAGAATGACCACTTTAACTCGTCAATTAACTTGACACGTCTCCCTAAATCTTCCGTAACTTTTGATTTAGAGCTCAGAATGACACGAATCCAATGCACACGTTATACTAGCTCAATTTTCTATATTGTGACAAATTTTGAGACTGAAATAGATACGATAAAGCGTCCAAATAATCCAATCTATCCTAGACTGCGTGATGCCATGCATTATTTTTCATTTATAAGCTTTTACTCAATGAGCACCAATGATCAATTTAAAATTATAATTTAACTGGCCGATCAACATGATATATCTGCACTAAATCGTCCATAAATGTCGATTTATAGCACATAATGATACGAATCCAATGCCCACATTAAGCTAGTTAAAATTTCTATATTGTGACAAAATTTGAAAGTGAATTAGATACGACAACGCGTCCAAGCAATCCAATCTATCCGAAACTGCATGATGCCATGCATTATGCTTCATTTATTACCCTTTACTCAATGAGCACCAATGATCAGTTTAGAATGACCCGTTTAACTGACCAATCAATTGACACATCCGCACTAAATCGTCTGTAAATTTTCATTTAGAGCTCAGAATTACATGAATCCAATGCCCACGTTAAGCTAGCTCAATTTTATATATAAGCGCTGTTCGTTTGTCTACCGGAGGGACCTATGGTCAGACACTGTGGTTAGACGTTGTAGTATTGTTGTTCGTTGTCGCCGCAGGTTATTACCGCAGGGTCTGACAGTAGGTTGTCCCCGCAGGTTTGTTCGTTTGGGAATCACGCGGTTGATCGCGGGTTGTCGCCGCAGGTTTGTTTGTTTGGCAAATGCACGGTTGCTCGCAAATTGTCGCCGCACGTTTGTTAGTTTGAAAGTCGCGTGGTTGATCGCCGCGTTTGACCGCAAATTTGTTCTTTTTGTTGCTGCAGCGATAATTTTTTAACTAACTTATATTTTAATTTTTTTTAAATTTGTAAAACTATTTTTTCATAATTTTATATAATTATATCTTTATAAATTTGTACAATAAAGATTTTTTTGTTAAGAATCATAATAATACATTTTTAGTTAAATATAGTTATATAGTTAATAATAAAATCATAAATAAATTAAAAATAATAAAATAACTTTTTAAAATAAATAAAATAAAAATAATTCATCGAAGTTATGTATTAAACTAAAATAAATAAAAATAATACATCAAATTCTTAACTAAAAAATTTAATATGGTAGTCGACATCTTCTACCATATTCATTTGTGATGTTGTCACGCAGAATTTCCATTGCTCTATCACCGGTCGGCTCATATGGAATATGCTCACCATATACATTATCACCATCACCTTCTTCTCCTTCTTCTTCTCCATCACCATGAGCATGATATTCTTCTCTGTTTTGCCACTATGCAAAATCGTAATCCTCTCGGTGTGAATCCCGAATGAAATTGTGTAGTGATGTCATTGCTGTTACAAGCTAAATCCATTTAGTCAAACCATACTTCGGATGCTTATGATCTAAAATCCTCCATTTTGCTTTCCATACTCCAAATGTCCGCTCAATCACTGATCTCAAATTTGAATGTTTTCGATTGAATAGTTCTCGTGTGTTTGTCGGTGGTCCTCCTCTGACAAATTGACCTAGATGATATCAAATCCTACGATACGAACCAAGATACCCTGTCCTATTAGGATATCCAGAGTCAACTAGATAGTACTTTCCATTTGGCGGTTGTGCAAATGAAGGTTCATTTTTCGCACAATGAGTCAATACCTTTGTATCATGTGCTCTACCAGGTACACCGACATATGCGTATATGAACTTCATATCAAAGTTACATACAGCAAGAACATTCATTGTATGTTTCTACCTCTATACGCTTCTGCAGTTCGACTAGGAGGGTGAACTAGGACATGAGTTCCATCAAGTGCTCCAATACAATCTGTATAAGATGGCCAATATCGATCATCATTCCTTAAAACAGGGTTTACTCTTGTAAACTCACCTTCTTCTGGTTTTAGTGTATCCGCTGCAAACTTGAGAAGAACACTCAAAACATCATCAAGTTTTCTTTTCACTGTATCCAATGACCGTTGATATCTTTCAGCTACAACCCGCATTGTTTTGTCTTGACCAACCACCTAAAGAAACATGGCGATATATTCTTCAATGTAGACATTTTCAGAGTCTTGTAATCCATATTTCCTATTTAGCATCCTACATAACTCTTCAAATGTTTTTTCATTCATTCGAATAATATCATAGCATTGTTGATCTGATCCATGCATAAGCTGTTGAACATGACGCCATCCTGCTCCTCAATCTGTTCTATGACTCAATCTCTCACTACTAAGCACACCAAGCAAACCAAATTCATCATCATCATAATCTTCATCATCATCCAATATCCATCTTCTAACCAACTGAAAAATATATTGAAAATACAAAAATTATATAAGGCTAAAACATAATTGTAAACCAAAAGACATGTGCTGTTATATACCAAATTATATATATAAACTGAAATCATAATCAAAAATATTTAAAAAGTTCATAGCAGTTAAAAAGTTAATTTTATCATCATAGTACTTAAGCTAAAATATTAGACCATAAAAACATAAACAAAAGCTAACCATCAAGTTTTCTCCCGGTCCTATGCTCCAAATAGTTGATCTTATCTTCAGCACTAGAAAACACTACAAAGCCTTGGCGATTCGCTACATCATCTAAAAGATGGTCAATCGATGCTCGGTGAAATGGAGACCACTTCCTCACTCCAGGCAATTCATTAAGTATCTCAACTACACATTCAACGCTAGAAGCATACTCACGGTCGAGAATTTGTTCTACTATTTTGTTCTTATTCTCTATAACTTCATTGCGTTCAACACAAGTCTTTATAACTACGTCTTTCTCTTTGCGCTTTCTTTTTGTTTTTGAACTTCCAGCTTGGGTTTGTGGCTCTGCCGCATATCAATAGAGTCACCTTCATCTTCATTATCTCCATCCACTCCAGAATTTAAACTAGCTTCACCTTGCGGAGCGCTCCATACTTCTGCTCCAGTTATTACTATAGTACCAAACTCCTCTTCAAACACATCCAGATTGGGAATCAATTTGTTTTTGTATTTTCTAGCTTCAGGCCATTCCTATAATAGAAACAAAGATATTGTATATGAGCAAAGATACGTACATATTACAATTAACAAATTTGATTATTAATTCTATACAAAAAACTTAAAAAGCAATTATTCAATAGAAATTACCTTTATATGTTCCTCCCACCAATCAGCTGACATGTTTATTCTTCCCATAACATCATATCCAAGTCCCTTTCTATTGTGAGTTAACTTCTTGAATTTAGCGTATACGTTTTTACTAGTATCGTACTTGTTTTTGAAATGTTTCCATTGGAGGAGTCGTTTCCCAAATCTCTCCTCAAACTTCTTCATAATGGATTCTTTCCCAGTTTGATTCATTCCAAGTTTGGGTTTGTTTCCTTTTCTTTTCTCATCCGCATAAAGTTGAAAAAAGTACCGACATTCTTCATCGGTCCAATTCTAAAAATATATATATAAAATTAGCTACAAATCAGCCAATAAATAACCTATAATTTACTTACATCAATAGCCATCTTAAATTGAGGATTTGATTGATGTTTTTATCCTTTAAAGCTACTGCAAAAAAAAAAAGAAAATATGGTTAAAGAGAAGACAAACCCCAGAAAGTTGCATTCAAAATTGCATCCATCTTCCAAAAAGAAAATTGCAGCAAACTACAAAAAGAAAACTACACAAAACTGCAAAACTTATTTTACCCACCTCCATTAGCTGTTGATCTGGAGAAAATTCAAAACTTATAACTAGAAAATATGTTGATTAAAAAAAATTTAGCTCAGTTTTTATACATTGACATTAATTTTTCATTTTAAGTTTTTACTCAATGAGTACCAACGATCAGCTTAGAATGATCATTTTAACTAGCCAATCAACTTGACATGTCTCCATTACATCATCATAACTTTTGATTTATACCTCAGAATGACACAAATCAATTGCCCACGTTATGGTAGCTCTAATTTCTATTGTGAAACAAAATTTGAGAAAGAAATAGATACGACAAAGCATTCAAGTAATCCAATCAATCCAAAATTTTCTGATGCCATGCATTATGCTCCATTTATAAGCATTTACTCAATGAGCACCAACGATTAGTTTAGAATGATCACTTTATTTGGCCGATCAACTTGACATCCGAAGTAAATCATCTATAACTTTTGATTTAGAGATCCGAATGAGACGAATCCAATGCCCATGTTAAGATAGCTCAATTTTTTATATTATGAGAAAATTGAGAAATAAATAGATATGACAAAGCATTCAAATAATCCATTCCATCCCAAACTGCGTGATACCATGCATTATTATTCATTTATAAGCATTAACTCAATGAGCACCAATGATCACTTTAGAATGATCATTTTAACTGGCCGATCAACTTGACATGTCTGCACTAAATCGCCCATAACTTTTGATTTGTAGCTTATAATGACATGAATCCAATGCCCACAATAAGCTAGTTCAAATTTCTATATTATGGCAAAATTTTAGACAAAACTAAATACAAAAAAGTCTAAGTAATCCAATCTATCTGAAACTCGTGATGCCATGCATTATGCTTCATTTATAAGTCTTTACTCAATGACCACCAATGATCAGTTTAGAATAATTATATTAACTAGCCGATCAACTTGACATGTCCATACTAAATCATACGTAACTTTTGATTTAGGGCTCAGAATGAGCCGAATCGAATGCCCAAGTTAAGCTAGCTCAACTTTCTATATTGTGTTCAAGTAATCCAGTACATCTGAAACTGCATGATGCAATGCATTATTCTTCATTTATAAGTTTTTACACAATGAGCACCAATGATCAGTGTAGAATGATCATTTTAACTGGTTGATCAACATGACATGTCTACACTAAATCGTCCATAACTTTTGATTTGTAGTTCAGAATGACACAAATACAATGCCCACATTAAGCTATTTCAGGTTTCTATATTGTGACAAAATTTGAGTTAGAAATAGATATGACAAAGCATCCAAGTAATACAATCCATCCCAAACTACGTGATGTCGTGCATTATTTTTCATTTATAAGCTTTTTCTCAATGAGCACCAATGATCAGTTTAGATTAATCATATTAACAGGCTGACCAACTTGACATACCACACTAAATCGTCTGTAACTTGTGATTGAAAGCTCAAAATGACATGAATCCAAAACCCACTTTAAGCTAGCTCAAAATTTCTATATTATTGCAAAATTTGAGGCCGAAATTGATACGACAAAGTTTCCAAGTAATCCAGTCTATCCCAAACTGCGTGATGCCATGCAATATTCTTCATTTATAAGCTTTTTCTCAATGAGTACCAGCGATCAGTTTAGAATGATCACTTTAACTGGCCAATCAACTTGACATGTCTGGACTATATCGTCCATCACTTTTGATTTATAGCTCAGAATAACACGAATCAATTTCCCACGTTATGCTACCTCAAATTTCTATAGTTTAACATAATTTAAGACATAAATAGATACTACAAAACATCCAAGTAATCCAATCTATCCAAAACTGTTTGATGCCATGCATTATGCTCGATTTATAAGCATTTACACAATGAGCACCAATGATTAGTTTAGAATGATTACTTTAACTGGCCGATCAACTTGACATGTCCACAGTAAATCCTCCGTAACTTTCGATTTAGAGCTCAAAATGACACGAATCCAATACCCATGTTAAGCTTGCATATTTTTTTATATTTTGACAAAATATGAAAAATAAATAGATACGACGAAGCGTTCAGGTAATCCAGTCCATCCCAAACTGCAAGATGCCATGCATTATTATTCATTTATAAGCGTTTACTCAATTAGCACTAATGATCAGTTTAGAATAATCATATTAACTGGCCAATCAACTTGACATGTACACACTAATTAGTTTGTAACTTTTGATTTAGAGGTCTGAATGAAACGAATCCAATCCCCACTTTAAGCTAGGTCAATGTTCTAAATTGTGGAAAAATTTGAGACATGACTAGATATGAAAATGCATCAAGGTAATCCAATCTATCTGAAACTGCGTGATGCGATGAAGTATGCATCACTTATAAGTTTTTACTCAATGAGCACCAGTGATCAATTTAGAATGATCATATTAACTTGCCGATCAACTTGACATGTCCACACTAAAGAGCCCATAACTTTGATTTAGAGCTCATAATGAAACGAATCAATCCCCCACTTTAAGCTAGTTCAATTTTCTATATTGTGACAAAATTTGAGAAATAAATAGATACAACAAAGCATCTACGCAATCCAATCCATCCCAAACAGCGTGATGCCATTATTTTGCATTTATGAGCTTTTGCTCAATGAGCACCAATGATCAGTTTAGAATAATCATATTAACTGGTCGACCAACTTGACATGTTCACACAAAATCATCCCTAACTTTTGACTTAGAGCATAGAATGACACGAATCCAATGCCCCCGTTAAGCAAGGTCAAGTTTCTATATTTTGACAAAATTTGAGACAGAAATAGAGACTTAAAAGTGTCCAAGTAATCCAATCTATCCAAAGTACTTGATGCCATGCTTTATGCTTCATTTATAAGGCTTTCTTAATAAGCAGCAATGATCCTTTAGAATGATCACTTTAACTGGCCACTCAACTTGACATGTCCGCACTAAATCTTCCGTAACTTTTGATTTAGATTTCAGAATTATATGAATCCAATGCCCACGTTAAGCTAGTTCAATTTTCTATATTTTGACAAAACTTGAGACATAATTAGATATAACCAAGCATCCAAGCAATCCAATCCATCTCGAACTGCGTGATGCCATACATTATTTTTCATTTATAAGCTTTTGCTCAATGAACACCAATGATAGGTTTAGAATAATCATATTAACTGGCCAATCAACTTGGCATGTCCACATTAAATCGTCCGTAACTTTTGACTTAGAGCTCAGAATGACACGAATCCAATACCCACTTTAAGGTACCTCAATTTTCTATATTTTGAAAAAATTTGAGACAGAAATAGAGAACTCAAACTGTCCAAGTAATCCAATCTATCCAAACTACTTGATGCCATGGTTTATGCTTCATTTATAAGCCTTTACTTAATGAGCACCAATGATCAATTTAGAATGATCATTTTAACTCGCCGATCAACTTGACATGTCTGCACTAAATTGTCTATAACTTTTGATTTAGAGCTCAGAAACACAAGTATCCAATACCTACGATAAGCTAGCTCAATTCTCTATAGTGTAACAAAATTTGATAAAAAATAGATACGACAAAGCTTCCAACTAATCCAATCTATCAAAAACTGTGTGATGCCATGCATTATGCTCCATTTATTAGCCATTACTCATGAGCACCAATGATCATTTTGGAATGATCACTTTAACTGGCCGTAACTTTTGATTTAGAGCTAAGAATAACACAAATCCAATGCCAAGTTTAAGCTAGCTCAGAATTTTGATATTGTGACAAAATTTAAAACCGAAATAGATACGACAATGCATCCAAGTAATCCAATCCATCCCAAAATGTGTTATGCCATGCATTATTCTTCATTTATAAGGTTTTACTCAATGAGCACCAACGAACAGTTCAGAATGATCATTTTAACTTGCCGATCAACTTGACATGTCTGCACAATATCCTCCATAACTTTTGATTTATAGTTCAGAATGATATGAATCAATTTCCCACGTTAAGCTAGCTCAAATTTCTATAGTGTAATAAAATTTGAGACATAAATAGATACACAAAAGTAGTGAAGTGATCCAATCTATCCAAAACTGTGTGATGCCATGCATTATGCTCCATTTATAAGCATTTACTCAGTGAGCACCAATGATTAGTTTAGAATGATCACGTTAACTGGCCGATCAACTTGACATATCCACACTAAATGGTCTGTAACTTTTGACTTAGAGCTCAAAAATGACACGAATCCAATGCCCACGGTAAGCTAGCCTAATTTTTTATATTGTGACAAAATTTGAGAAATAAATAGATACGACAAAGCGTTCAAGTAATCCAGTCCATCAAAAATTGCGTGATGCCATCCATTATTCTTCATTTATAAGAATTTAATCAATGAGCACCAATGATCAGTTTAGAATAATCATTTTAACTGGCCAATCAACTTGACATGATCGCACTAAATCGTCCGTAACTTTTTGATTTAGAGCTCAGAATGACACGAATCATATGCCCAAGTTAAGCTAGCTCAATTTTCTACATTGTGAAAATATTTGAAACAGAAATAGATACGACAAAGCGTCCAAGTTATCCAGTCCATTCCAAACTGCGTGATGCCATGCATTATTCTTCATTTATAAGTGTTTAATCAATGAGCACCAATGATCAGTTTAAAATGATAATTTTAATTCTCCACTCAACTTAACTTGTCCGCACTAAATCGTCCATAACTTTTTATTTAGAGTTGAGAATGACACGAATCCAGTGCCCACATTAAGCAAGCTCAATTTTCTATATTTTGACAAAATTTGAGACAGAAATAGAGACGACAAAGTGTCCAAGTAATCCAGTCTATCCAAACTACTTGATGCCATGCTTTATGCTTCATTTATAAGCCTTTTCTTAATGAGCACCGATGATCCATTTATAATGGTCACTTTAACTGGCCATTCAACTTGGCATGTCTCCACTAAATCGTCCATAACTTTTGATTTGTAACTTAAAATGACAGGAATTCAATGCCCACATTAAGCTAGTTCAATTTTCTTTATTGTGAAAAAATTTGAGACAAAAATAGATACGACAAAGCATCTAAGTAATCCAGTTCATCCCAAACTGTGTGATGCCATGCATTATTCTTCATTTATAAGAATTTACTGAATGAGCACCAATGATCAGTTTTGAATGATCATTTTAATTGGCCGATCAACTTGACATGTCTGCACTAAATCGTCCATAACTTTTGATTTGTAGCTCAGAATGACATGAATCCAAAGCCCCACATTAATCTAGTTCAATTTTCTATATTGTGACAAATTTGAGATATAAATAGATACGGCAAAGCATCCAAGTAATCTAATCTATACAAACAACTTGATGTCATGCTTTATGCTTCATTTATAAACCTTTACTTCATGAGCACCAATGATCAGTTTAGAATGTTCATTTTAACTCGCCAATCAACTTGACATATCTACACTAAATCGTCTGTAACTTTTGATTTAGAGCTCAGAAACACACGAATCCAATGCCCACGATAAGCTATCTCAATTTTCTATAGTGTAACAAAGTTTGATACCAAAATAGATACGACAAAGCGTCCAAATAATCCAATCTATCCAAAACATTGTGATGCCATGCATTATGCTCCATTTATCAGTCTTTACTCATGAGCTCCAACGATAAGTTTGGAATGATCACTTTAACTGGCTGATCAACTTGACATGTCCACACTTAATCGTCCGTAACTTTTTATTTAGAGCTCTGAATGACGCGAACCCAATGCCCACTTTAAGCTACCTCAAAATTTCTATATTGTGACAAAATTTGAGACTGAAATAGATACGACAAAGCGCACAAGTAATCCAATCAATCTTAAATTGCATGATGCAATGCATTATGCCTCATTTATAAGTCTTTACTCAATGAGCACCAATGAGCAATTTAAAATAATCATATTAACTGGCCGATAAACTTGACATGTCCACACTAAATAGTCCATAACTTTTGATTTAGAGCTCAGAACGAAACGAATCCCATCCCCACATTAAGCTAGTTCAGTTTTCTATATTGTGGCAAAATTTGAGACAAAACTAGATATGAAAAAGCGTCCAAGTAATCATAACTATCTGAAACTGCGTGATGCGATGCATTATGCCTCATTTATAAGTCTTTACTTAATGAGCACCAATAATCAGTTTAGAATAATCATATTAAATGTCTGATCAATTTGACATGTCCACACTAAATAGTCCGTAACTTTTGATTTAGAGCTCAGAACGAAACGAATCCAATTCCACTTTACGCTAGCTCAATTTCTATATTGTGACTAAATTTGAGAAATAAATAGATAAGACAAAGCCTTCAAGTAATCCAGTCCATCCCACACTTCGTGACACCATGCATTATTTTTAATTTATAAGCTTTTGCTCAATGAGCACCAATGATCAGTTTAGGATAATCATATTATCTGGACGATCAACTTGACATGTCCAAACTAAATCGTCCGTAACTTTTGATTTAGACCTCTGAATGACACGAATCAAATGCCCATTTTAAGCTAGCTCAAAATTTCAATATTGTGACAAAATTATCGACAGAAATAGATATGACAAAGCGTCCAAGAAATCCAGTCCATCCCAAACTGCGTGGTGCCATGCATTATTTTTCATTTATAAGTTTTTACTCAATGAGCACCAACGATCAGTTTAGAATGATCATTTTAACTGGCCAATCAACTTGACATATATGCACTATATCATCCATAACTTTTGATTTATAGCTCAGAATAACATGAATCAATTGCCCACGTTATGCTAGCTCAAATTTCTATAGTTTAACATAATTTGAGACATAAATACATACTACAAAGCGTCCAAGTAATCCAATCTATTCAAAACTCTTTGATGCCATGCATTATGCTCGATTTATAAGCATTTACTCAATGAGCACCAATGATTAGTTTAGAATAATCATTTTAACTGGTCGCTCAACTTGACATGTCCACTGTAAATCGTCCGTAACTTTTGATTGAGAGCTTAGAATGACACGAATCTAATACCCATGTTAAGCTAGCAAAATTTTCTATATTGTGAAAAATATGAGAAATAAATTGATACGACGAAGCGTTAAGGTAATCCAGTCAATACCAAACTGCGAGATGGCATGCA